>JADGMU010000160.1:0-30086 GCA_016920895.1 Vaccinium myrtillus | reverse complement strand
AATGCCTTTCCAGTCACAATAGTGCAGCGAATCATTCCAGGAACTCAAGGCACCAAATGGGTCTTGATTAATAGAACCCTTGAAGGAAATCAAAGCCAATCTATCTGTTTCATTTGCCAAACAATAGGCAGAGGTGTTGTTGAAGCAGCACCACACAAGGGCAATGTAGAGTAAAAGAGTAAGACACTTTGCCATCATCTTTTGAAGAATATTCGGAGTGTAATTTTCAGAGGTTGGGTATGAATATGGTGGCCCTTTTCTTGTTCAACTATTTTCTGTCAAGATTGAAGTTACAGAGAAGTTAATAAGGGCATGAAGCCTCCAAAATAGACCACTGCAAATCAGCAATATGAGATTTCCGCACCAACATAATTTCCTAGAGGACCAAGACAAATGCACTCTCATACAGTGTTCTCCTTATCACAAAATTATAGTGACTGGAACCAAAACGGAGACCATTGTCCCTCCCCTCCCATTCTCTCTCTTTTTTCTCAAACAAACCCAGCATTAAATTGATAACTACAGTACACTACTTTTCGTCTTTTAGTGTGTACGTTATTTATATTTTGAACACTAAAATTGTACAAATTATATTCCCGAGTACGCAAGGTAAAATTAAGTTACCTCTACTGGCTCTACGCAAAAAAAAAAAAAAACCCAAATATATCCACGAACCGCTACTGGTTCAAAAATCCAGTAACCATTCCTATATTGCCTTTTCCACCCATTTTTTGACTTACTTATTTCTTTCTGCTTTTCTTCTCTCTTAAGATTTGCCCTCAGAAAAAAAGAAAAGGAAAATATACTAATCTATCGTACTGCTTTCAGTTACATGTAATGATGTAACCATATGATTAAGAAATTAACAAACTCCACAGCCATAAATAGGGAAATCACCTATGTGGCACGGATACCGACATAGCCATGGAACAAGGATATGGACATAAGACATTGGCTTTTCTAGAAAAAGGAGACACGGAGACGACTAAAGTAAATAAAAGCTAAATGATATTTATGTTTGACCAGTGAAACATAGTTATTTGTCGAAGTATGAAGCATCAATATGCATGTACATATATACATCATTACACTTATAAAACAAAAAAATAAAAAGACATAACGGAATCAATAAATGATGTTTCACAATTTTAACCGAATCAAACGAATAACCAAATCAACTTTCACACCAAATAATCAATAACATGCCAAACACCACCACAGTTAAAAATAATTTTAAAAATACCTGCAGGCCATATAAACCAATAATATGCTGCAAGACTGGCCCTGGGCATAAGCCCACTAGGTCATCGCTTAGGGCCCCCAACTTTTGGTCCAATAATAGGGCCCCAAATTTCTAAGTTATAAAAAAGGGGTTTTTTTGGGCCGGTCCTATAAGGGTGAATCAAACCTCGAGAAGTCCCACCAAAAATAGTCAAGCTAACTTCATGCCTCATAAGGTCCTGCGCATAATTTTTGTCCAAAAATACCCTGCGCCCCATCATTTTACTTTTCTTTGTCCTTGTCCTCCGTACTTTGCTCCTTTGCTCCTGAGTGTTTTGAATTGGAAAAATAATTTAGTGTGTTGCGTGCGTCTCTCTCTTCCTCTCTTGTATCTCTCTCTTCCTCCTTTTTTTTAAATCTTAAAATGTTTATAACTTTTGTTGTACATATCTATTTTTTATAAACTTTATATTTTTGGAATCTACTCGTAAAGATCTACAAAATGAGACCAATATTGAATACAGAACTATGTAAAACTAAAATTTTGATTTTTCAATATGAATTGTTAAACCGTTAATTGTCTACGTAAAGTGTTAATTTTTATGTTTCAACTACTAATTTTTTCCTATTATATGTACAGTGTCAATTATCACTCCCGCTGTCCCATTTCTTTTGTTCACCTTTTCATTTTAATTATACATTCCAGTTGTAAATGTACAGTCTAAATTATCAATGTACATTCTAAATTATCTCTCTCTCTCTCTCAATAAAATAAAAATATAGAATCCAAAACAACCTTTTTCAAAGTCTTTAAATGCTAATTATACATTCCAGTTGTAAATGTACAGTCTAAATTATCAATCTACATTCTAAATTCTCTCTCCCTCTGTCTCTCTCTTTCTCTCTCTCTCTCTCTCTCTCTCCCTCAATAAAATAAAAATGTAGGATCCAAAGCAACCTTTTTCAAAGTCTCTAAATTCTAATTGTACATTCCAGTTGTAAATGTACAGTCTAAATTATCAATCTACATTCTAAATTCTCTCTCCCTCTGTCTCTCTCTTTCTCTCTCTCTCTCTCTCTCTCTCTCTCCCTCAATAAAATAAAAATGTAGGATCCAAAGCAACCTTTTTCAAAGTCTCTAAATTCTAATTGTATATTTTAAATGCACGGTGCAATATACAGTCTAAAATTACATTCCAGTTGCAAATGTACAGTCTAAATTATCAATGTACATTCTAAATTATCTCTCTCTCTCTCTCAATAAAATAAAAATGTAGGATCCAAAGCAACTTTTTTTCAAAGTCTCTAAATGCTAATTATACATTCCAGTTGTAAATGTACAGTCTAAATTATCAATCTACATTCTAAATTCTCTCTCCCTCTGTCTTTCTCTCTCTCTCTCTCTCCCAATAAAATACGAATGTAGGATCCAAAGCAACCTTTTTCAAAGTCTCTAAATTCTAATTGTACATTTTAAATGCACGGTACAATATACAGTCTAAATTTACATTCTAGTTGTAAATGTACAGTCTAAATTATCAATGTACATTCTAAATTATCTCTCTCTCTCTCTCTCTCTCTCTCTCTCTCTCTCTCTCTCTCTCTCTCTCTCTCAATAAAATAAAAATGTAGGATCCAAAGCAACCTTTTTCAAAGTCTCTAAATTCTAATTGTACATTTTAAATGCACGGTGCAATATACAGTCTAAAATTACATTCCAGTTGTAAATATACAGTCTAAATTATCAATGTACATTCTAAATTATCTTTTAAATTGGTTTCTCGGGTTCGGACCTCAAACCCGAGTGGCGACTCTAATCATTTTTTTTCAAAACCATCTTCCGTGAGGCGTCTACAATTTTTTTCTCTAAATTCACAATTAATAGTGTAAACCCTAAACTCAAAGTACCAAAACCCAAAGTGTCCAAACCCTAAACCGAAAGTCCGGTCTAAATTCTAAATGTACAATCTAAATTCCAAATGTATGTTCTAAATTCTACATTATAAATTCAAAAGTGCCTAAAATGTACGGTCTAAATTCTAAATGTACGGTTTAAATTCTACATTATAAATTTTAAATATACGTTCTAAATTCTAAATGTACGGCCTAAATTCTACATTATAAATTTTAAATATACTGTCTAGATTCTAAATGCATTTTCTAAATTCTACATTATAAATTTTAAATATACGGTCTAAATTCTAAATGTACGTTCTAAATTCTACATTTTACATTCTAAATGTACGTTCTAAATTCTACATTGTAAATTCAAAAGTGCCTAAATGTACGGTCTAAATTCTACATTGTAATTTTTTTCTCGATAGAAGAAAATCAGTCAGTCAACACTTTTATACTATTACAGCCATGAACCATTACACTTTCATCAAGAAGACATTAACGAGGGACGCATGCGTGTTGGGTTTTCCAATTCCCCCCTCTCTCTCTCTCTCTCCCCTCTCTCATACGAAAATTATTTCTCTTGTCCTTTCTACAGCTTCAATCGGCAGACGGAGAAGGAGTAGTCTGTTGCAAATCCAACAGAAAACTTCGCCGGAGAAGAACTAGCTCCATTGAAGAATAAGTTCCGTTGAAGGGCTGTCGGGATATCGCAAAAGGCCCAGAAAAATCACTTCTCGCTCTGATTTCTTCGTCTTTATATTTTTCTTGCGTTTTTTTTTTTGATTTTTCGAATGACCGTTATCCATGGCCGGTATTCGTCAGAAAGGCCAGAATCCGGCGGAACCCTCCGGAACTCTCTGCTACGGCCGAAAACAACCTTGGCCCTTTGACCTCAGCAGAAGGGGCAACGTAGTAAAACGACATTTGATCAGGACTTACTCGGCGATGGAAGCACGCCCAGGACTTGGTGAGGCACCAATCCCAAAAATAGGACCGGCCCACCATTTTCTACATATATGAATATTATATAAGTCCATTGCCTTATAGATAGTGTTGTAATGTTCAGTAGTAAGACATCCTTCACTTGACCATCAAGTCTCATGTTCGAGGCTTCCTACCTCACTTTTTTGACACTTGGTATTTGGAATTTGCACAAAAAATTGTAAAACAACGTAGACGGCGTGAATAGAAATTGCAACCTTGTGATTCTAGTGTTACCAATCTCAAATGGCCACTGCACCAGAAGGTGCTTTTGAAACTTGTATTGAACAACAAATATAATACCAATTTTACAAAGGCCCTATTGACAAAACTTGCTTAGGGCCCCGAAAATCTCAAGACCAGGCTTAATATCCTGTTCTCCGCAGGACAATTAATCAATCAATTATATCTCATTTAATTCCTTGGATCCGGTGGGCCTACAGATGTACCAATTTGATACATGATTATTATCAGCGCAACATAATATACCACAATTCACAATAAAATGACATATTTGAAGCCAATAATATGATCAGGATAGTAAAAGAGTAAAAAAATAGAATGCTAAATAAAATTACTCATAAGACTTAAAATGTATTGTATATTTCCGATACCTCAAGTGAAGATCTTGGCTTAATTGGATGCTGTATGAATCACGATCGGTTAACCTTTCGAAAGGGCAGTACGCTTAGATAATGCATGTGTGGGTTTCTCACTTGGTTGCTGAGAACAATTGTAATAGCTTGGAGAGAGAATGAATGGTGAGTGGAATACTGAAAAGAGATTAGAGAGGGGATTATATACAGTAGTAGAAAACTAATTGGCCAAGGTCCTCACATCTCTCTCATGGTCATCTTCAACTCCCAAGTTAATGCATTGACTAGAGCATAAATTACACGCAACAAGGAACGTGTTGGGATTTGATATGTGAAGTGATGGCTCTTTTTTCTTTTTCTTCAATTGAAAACACATGTTGCGGACCTGCTGTCCCGAAAACTCTGTCCCGACTCCGTGTCCCGTTCATCCGAGCCATCCATCTGAGTAATCGACTACTCAGATTTGCAGATGAATGTGTATGGCTCAGATTTGTTTGGGGTGAGATGGAATCTGAGCCGTTGATTGCTCGAATGGACGGTTCGGATGGACGTGACAGAGAGTTGGGACAGAAAATTTGGGACAGCAGATCCTCTTCCGAAAACACAGGGTGTTACACCCAACTTTACCCTTACAAACATTTCGAGACAATTCAATGGGAACAAAACTCAATGCCTCGAACTATGAAAAAGCTCTCAATCTGTTAGCCATGAGTTGATTTCTCCCCATAAATTGCATAATTAAGTCAACAGTTCAAGTTTCTCGTGACAATTTAATTGGGTAATTGATAATCACACCCCCAAAATTGTTATTCACGCCCTCTTTTTGTCTTTTAGTGAGATTTTTACACATGAAAATTTCACTAGAAGACAAAAAAAGAGAGTGTAGATGACAATTTGAGGAGTGTAGAAATCAGTTTCCTTTAATTTCTCCCACAAATTGCATTATTTTAGCAAGTGTAGAGGATTCTCATGGCTCAATTTTGTTTTAGTGCATTTACATGCGATGTTCATTTCAATTAAGGTTTACTTCCAAAGTAATGTGTCCCACGAAGCACGGGTGCTTCGAAAATCGTGTCATGCGAGTAGCGGCCACGGGTATGGATATGGCGCTAGTACCCATAGCCGATATTGGAAAAAACATACCGGGTACTTTTGCGTTGTACCAGCAGTGATAGTTCATTGGTACAACAATGTATACTTTTATAGGTACATTTGGGCATATTCTTAATGCTTTTAAAATCTCAAGGGTTCTTGGTGTAAAAACTCAAATTTAATACCCTCCATCATTTTTTAAGTGTGTTGCTTCGTAAATCAAACTTATTAAAGAAGCATCAATACTATTCATTTAACATCAATTTTTACCTCAACTTTCCATAATTATCCACCATTTTTCTCAATTATCCTCCACTTTTACCTATTAACTTTTCAAACGGAGCAAAACAATAATTGTACAAACTTTTACCCATCAACTTTTCAAATTAAACACACTTATTAAAGGATAGCCTAAGGCCTTGTTTGATAACCCGGATTCAGCACTTAAAACTGAATGAATTAAGTAATAAGTAATTAAGTTAGTTTGATAACCACATTTTACATTACTTAAAAAATTAAGTGGCTCTTAAAATGTAAGCTAAAATATTGATAAAAATTAAGTAGCTTTGAGCTACTTAATTTTTACTGAATTTACAACTAGTACAAACACTCTTCTGTATCCACTACGTCGATACCACCACTTCTATCGCTACTCCATCACCACCACCACTCCGTCACTTCCACCACAACTACCACCACCACCACCACCACTACCACTATGTCACTCCGACCACCACTGCCGCCACTTTACCACCACCAATCTGCCACTCCTACCACAACTACCACCACCACCACCACCACAGGCGCCACCACCCTACCACCACCACTCATATCATTACTTGGCCACTTTCACCGCCGCCGTCGCCACCACCACCACTACCACCACTCTGCCACTCCCACCACTCTGCCACTCCCACCACCACTCCTCCACTACCACCACTACTATGCCACTCTCACCACAACTACCACCACCACCATGACCACCACACTGCCAATCCCACCACCACCACGACACTACCACTCCCTCACTACCACGATGCCACCACTTCACAATCACTACCACCACCACTGCTATACCACCATCACAACCATACCACCCCTATATCACCATCTTGCTAATATTCTGTATATTTCTATTTTCTTGATAAATGTACGGTTTTATTTTTTCATCTATGTATTAAAAACTAAAAGTACCATCACCGCTGCTGCCACTACACCACCACCACTCCCACCATCGCTACCCTACCACCACGATGCCACCACTTCACAATAACTACCATCACCGCTGCTATACCACCATCTTGCCAATTTGCTATATATTTTTATTTTCTTTATAAATCTATTTTTTTTTCATTTTAATACTTCAGCTCCTTGTACAGATTAAACAACTTATTTATTTCAGTGCATAAGATTCAGTACATATCAAACAGCTTATTAGCTTAATAAATTCAACATTCAGTACTTAATTTTTAGTTTTCAGTTTTCAGCTTTATCAAATAGCCCCTAAGTCATAAACTCAATACTATAGGGCTTAAACACGAGCAAAAGCTGCTGAAGTAGCACGATACGAGGGCAATGCATAGTATAATAGTAAGCCACTTTCCCATGATCTTTTGAAGAATATTCAGTGGCGGAGCTAGAAGTTGAAATCGGAGGGGGCCGAATTATGGGAAAAAAATTGGTTCAAAGATTTTTCATGACTAAATCCACTTATTCGAGTTTTTATAAGATGGTTTTGATAAATGGAAAAATTAATTTCGAATATTGTTGTTATCATATCATTTGACGAACACAATATCATTATTGCAGGGTATAATTCACCATAATTTAGTGTTTCCGGGAATGAAAATTGTTCTTATATTTTAATTATTGCCAAAATTTTATAATTATTTTATAGATATCTATAAAAAAAAATATGTAAAATATACTCCAAAATAGGAATATTGGCAGTGTATTTTTCAGAGGTTGGGTATGAATACAGTTTTGGACGACATTTTCTTGTTCAACTATTTTCTCTCTCAAGCTTAAAATCAATGGTAGAAGTTAATGGAAACGTGAGACTTCCACAACGTATCAAGAGGGCATGAAGACTCCGAGAAATGGACCCACGAAAGTTCAACCAAAATTTTACAGCCAACCAGCTGCAACTTCCATGGCAGTACTGTTTTGTTCACTCTTGTTTCGGTCAGCTATATTGACTTAAGAGAGCCAAGACTTTGATAACACAGGCTTCTCAAGTGAACCAAGACTTAATTTCCAATGACTAAATATCAAATCAAAGTTTCGATGTTTGATACACTTGACAAATGCATGAACATAATTTCCAAGTGGACCAAGACAAAATGCACCCATACAGTGTTCTCCCTATGACAAGATTATACTAGTGGGAACAAAAACCATTGTCCCTCCTCCCATTCTCTCTCTCTCTCTCTCTCTCTCTCTCTCTCTCTCTCTCTCTCCAACAAACCCCACATAAAATTCAAAAGAACCTCACTCTTATTTAGCATACACTGAAAAAAAAAAATGGCACAAATTAAACCATTTCCCTAAGAACGGAAGGTAAATTAAACTTACCTCTTGGCAAAAACAAAATAAATTGTTGGGCCTGAGTGAATGTCTCCATAGATTTGGTTATCCAATTTACTCATTGAGATCGCTCTTAAGAAACAGACTTGTGGGTGTGTGCGATATTGAATGTCGTAAAAGACCTAAGTGAAACTCTCTCTAACACCAATTGATTTTAGAAGGGATAGTGGAAAAACGGTCTGACAAAAAGTAACCATTTCCACAATAAAGAATTACTCTAAGGTCCATTATAGCTTTTTGTAACATGTCTAGTCCACCTCTTAGTTCCATAACTCCTCTAATCCACCTTTTTGCAATTTCTAAGGTGTAAGGTCCACTCTCCATTTTTAATAGACAAATATATCCTCACATTAAATTTAATACATAACATACTCTTGCCGGAAGTTTACCGGCGCCGGAAAGTTTGCCGGAGAATTGGACTTCGTCGGAAAGTCGCCGGCGCAGATAACCATATCTAGAATCGCAAGAGGTGGTTATCTGGACACACAAGATGTGGTTATCTTGATTCGCCAGAGGTGGTTATCTGTACTCATAAGATGTGGTTATCTGGGCATATTTTTGTTTAAAAAACTTACTTGGGATCAAGTCCTCAACCACCCAAGCACTACAAGGTAGCAGCACAAACCCTCTGCTTTTAACATAAAATTTTACTAGAAATTTTACTGAAAATTGAATAAAACAAAATAAACCATTTTTTCAAAATGGAGGTGGTTATCTGGACTCAAAAAATGTGGTTATCTAAATTCATGAGATGTGATTATCTGGACTCTATTTAAGATAACAACATTTCAAAATGGATAATTCTTACTAGTAAAATAATACGACAAAATGGGAGTAGTAGCAAATATATAAATAAAATAAGAAAAAGGTTTTTTTATCCTATCTTATGTCATAACAGGACAAAGTTCTTTATATTCCCAAAAGCTTTCACAACAGAGCATTTATATCTCTACTTTACCCCTTCAGTATTTGATTTGCATCTAAGGGGCAACAATCACTGGTGGAGGACGGTTAAACCGTTGAAGTCGACCTCGTCGGAAGCTACTTCCCCAATTGAAAGAGATCTAGAGGTTTGACAGTTGATGCAGATCGAGGAGAGGTTTAATGCTTTTTGTATCATCAGATGTGGTTATCTAGACTTACAAGATGGAGTCATTTAGACTCACAAAATGTGGTTAATTGAATATATCTTCTTCTTTTTTTAAAAAAAGAAGCCTACTTGGGATCAAATCCTCATTCATTAAACATCACATTTGCAGACAATGCTCAATCAATTTCTTTTTCAAATCTTAAAATTATTTTTATATACGGTAATGACAATGCTATGGGTACGCCACTTGTGCACCCAAAATGCACACCACCCTTAGGTGACAAATGAGGATAGACCCATTTTTTGGGTGAGCCCCACAATGGGCCTCTACTCATTTGCCACCTCAGAGTAGTGTGCATTTGAGGTGCACAAATAGTGCACCCATATCATTTTCAAAATACAATATAAACTATCAAATTTCTAACTCCAACATAAGAGCTCAAACATATGTTAGTATTATTTATGCTAAAGTGAGCCATGAAAGGTATGTCTACTGTTTTCCAATAGCTAGGTTATACGCTAGGCTTAGTAGGCTAGGTATTTATTCCACCCCTGGAATTCGTTGGGTTGCAATAGAATATTTAATACACATAGTCACAAACTGACGAACAGCAGTACAACACTAAAGGTCCATAGTTGTCTCCGTCTCAAAAATTCGACCCTCCCCTCTCCGGTCAAGTCACCATTCCTACCGAAAGTTTCAGCTTGATTCAACAAATCTCCTGTTCCATGGTCATTTTCGCACCAATAAACATTACTTTCCTCATTTTTTGCTCTTCTTCTCTGCTTTAGAGAGAACTGAAAATTAGATTTCGATCTTAATTTACCCTCTGAGCTTTTCACTTTCGGTATGACGCAGGTCACCGGACATTCGACTCTACTGGATTGATCTCCAGAGCTAGTCGCCGGAGGTGGCGCGGGATAACCACCTGCATCGATCGCCGGACGTGGTGTAAGAAAATACCGGCGTCGATCTAGATCTTGAAGCACAGTGTCCAGATCCAGAACCACGATTTCAATCGCCGAAGAAAGTCGTCGGTAGGGAGCGGGGTTATTTTTGGAAGTTCAGTCTGTTTTTTGAGTGGAGTGGACTGAAAGTGTTTGCAAAATGTTAGGTGGACTAGAGAGGTTAGTAAATAGCTATAGTGGACTGGGGAGTAACTTGCCCTTTCCACAAACATAAATCAAAATTTATATTCCAAAAAGGAACACCGAAAAAGGCAAGGGCAATCCGATTCAGGGGAATGTGGATGAATATAATTTTTTTAGCAGAGTAGCATACGTTTGGTTGAGGTGGACTGGATCAACAACCGCATTCCAGCTCCAATGGTGTGGAAGGAGGGGGACATTATTTCCCTCATGCAGCTCACCTCAATGCTTTCCTCTCTAAACTCTCCTAAAAATTAGGTTGTGCAGAGAGAGTAAGAATTCAATTATGTTCATGTTGGAAATACTTTAAAAAATTAATGGAACCGTTTACCTCAGAATCTGTAAAAATTGAACAGAAATACCACAGAAAGTTGGTTGTTGTTTTGGGTTAAGTCGCGGACTAGGTCGCTTTCTTTAAGACGTTTCGCGGCTCCGCCCTCTCTGTGCAAGCAGTTGTAGCCACGCCACCTCCAGGATAAAACAACCCAGAATACAGCCTCTGTCTCGATCTTTTCTGCACGGGAAAAGAATGAAAATTCAAAACACAATCGACCTTTCTTGCTCTTTGAATTTCTGTAGTGAAGATGTTTTTCAGTGTGTTTCAAAATGGCTGGAGAACAGCCCTTTTTATAGGGGAGACGAAAACAATTTTTTCGGAAAGCAGAATCAATCACTTTACTGTGATTGAACCAATTTACCAAAAATCTTTTTGCACTAATTTAGCACACGTTTTAAACAATTATGAAACGGCTCTTTTGCACTGATTAAGACACGTTTTTTTCAGTTGTGTAACGGTAGGGAAAATCTGTAACGGGCAAAGTTTACCTCAGAATCTGTAAAAATTGAACAGAAATACCACAGAAAGTTGGCTGCTGTTTTGGGTTGAGTCGCGGACTAGGTCGCTCTCTTTAAGACGTTTCGCGGCTCCGCCCTCTCTGTGCAAGCAGTTGTAGCCACGCCTCCTCCAGGATAAAACAGCCCAGAATACAACCTCTGTCTCGATCTTTTCTGCACGGGAAAAGACCAGAAATGCAAAACACAATCGACCTTTCTTGCTCTCTGAATTTCTGTAGTGAAGATGTTTTTCGGTGTGTTTCAAAATAGCTAGAGAAGAGCCCTTTTTATAGGGGAGACGAAAAGAATTTTTTCGGAAAGCAAAATCAATCACTTTGTTGTGATTGAACCAATTTACCAAAAATCTTTTTGCACTAATTTAGCACACGTTTTAAACAATTATGAAACGGCTCTTTTGCACTGATTAAGACACGTTTTTTTCAGTTGTATAACGGTAGGGAAAAATCTGTAACGGGCAAAAATCTTTTCCAAAACGGATTGGTCAAAAAGAAAGAAATCTTTCCGTAAATAATTTTTGCAAAACGTGGGCTAACTTCGTGTGTGCGCGAGGCTCTAAATTCGGGGATTTGCACCCCCCCTGCGCGCAAGGTTCGCAACGCGCACCCGGTTAACTGGTTTCTGGATCGGTTTTCACAAATTGGCTTGGACCTTGGCCCAACCCGTGTGCACGCGAGGCCTCTCTTGGGCCTAGCTCATCAATAGTCCATGGAGCCTACACACATATAAGGAACACAAATGTGTTCTAGCTAGCCAATGTGGGACAAGTGATTTTGAAGAACTCTTTTGAAAAAATACACAATCCCAACAATCCCCCACTTGTATTTTTTTAAAATATATTCATCGAGCAAGAAGGTATAGAGCAATGCATAAGTACGGGTGTCTAACGACTTGAACCATTACATAGTGTACGTGCTTCAGTAAGATACTAGAGTGACTTGTGGTCTTGAACTCTAAGGCTGAATGCACCACACGCACAACTCCACTTTGTGTAATGTTCTTAAGCCAACACTTTATGGCCATGTGCTTATATCCCGGTTTAATGAATGACCTAGAGAATTTGCCCCAGTTCTCCCGAGGAGCGGCCACACTCCAACATTCATATAGGTGAGTCTATCAAGAGTACTCCTGTAGTCTAGGTACTCCACTCCACATAGAGTTATAGAACTCATTAAGTGTCATAAAATAACACAACCTTTTTACGCTACAGGATGTCATGCTACTTAGGGATTGAATTAATTGTTTAATTTAGCATGATTCTCAACATATCACCCATGTGACTCGTTTTTCCCTTTGAACCTATTTCTTGGGATCTCCAGTCTATAGGTTGGGTATCCATCACAAGTGACTCATTTCTCAATGGGCCTCAGTCCAATCCCTTTCGAGGTGTACCACACCTTTTCCCGAGCCAGTCTTTTCTTCAAAGGATCGGCAAGGTTCTCTTCCGTCCGGACGTAATCCACTCTAACAGCAACACTAGTGAGGAGCTCTCTCACTGTACTGTGCTTACGACGTATTTGTCGTCTCTTGCCGTTATAATAACGGTTCTGAACTTTTGCAATAGCCGCGGTTAGGGGTGTCCACGGATCGGATCCGAACGGATCGGATACGGATCCGATCCGATCCGCTCAGAGCGGATTATGGTTTTTAAGATCCGGAATCGAACCGAACATTCACGGATCGGTTCCGGATCGGTTCCGGATCGGATCGGATCAGGCGGATTTGACATATTAAAGAAGGATTATTGAGCGGATTGAGCGGATCGAACGGATCCGATCCGATCCGATCCGGATCCGGAACCGCCAGATTAGAAATTCTCGATCCGGAACCGAATCGAACATTCACGGATGGATCAACGGATGGTTCGGATCGGTTCGGATTGGTCGGATTGGCGGATCGGATGATCCGCTGGACAGCCCTAGCCGCGGTACTATCGCAGTGGATTAAGATCGCCGGTATCGGTCTCTCCCATAGAGGGATTTCTGACAGAAGGTTTCTCAACCATCCTGCCTCTTCACTAGCAGTAGCTAGTGCTATCAACTCTGACTCCATCGTAGATTGTGCCAATATTGTTAGTTTCTTGGATTTCCAAGAAACTGCACCACCAGCAATATTGAACACATATCCACTGGTTGCCTTGGAGTCATCCGAGAGAGTATTCCAATCATCATCATTATATCCCTCTAACATACCGGGATATTTAGAGTAATGCAATCCAAGATTCATAGTCCTTTTTAGATACCGCATTACCCTCTCAATAGCATGCCAATGCTCCACACTAGGTCGGCTAGTAAACCTGCACAATACACCCACAGCATATGCAATATCTGGTCTAGTACAGTCAGTAGCATAACAAAGACTACCAATGATACTTGCATATTCAGTTTGTCTAACACTATCACCAGTGTTCTTAAATAATTTCACAGCAAGATCAAAAGGGGTGCAAACAGGTTTACAATCAAAATAATTATACTTCTTCAAAATTTTCTCAATGTAGTGAGTCTGATCAAGTGAGATGCCATTATCTGACCTAGTAATTTTGATACCCAAAATAACATCAGCTTCTCCTAAGTCTTTCATGTCAAAATTCTTGCTAAGCAAAGATTTGGTTTCATTCACAACAGATAAGCTAGAACCAAATATAAGCAAGTCATCAACATATAAACATATCAAAGTGCATACTGAATTCTCAAACTTGTAGTAAATGCACTTATCACTTTCGTTAACCTTGAAACCATTCGAAATGACAAGATTATCAAGTTTTTCATGCCACTGCTTAGGGGCTTGTTTAAGGCCATAAAGAGATTTAACTAACTTACACACTTTTCGTTCTTGCCCGTGGACAACAAACCCCTCGGGTTGGTCCATATAAATCTCTTCTTCTAAATCACCATTTAAGAAAGCAGTTTTAACATCCATTTGATGTACCACTAAATTATGGATAGCAGCTATGGCAATCAATACTCGGATAGACGTAGTCCGTGTCACAGGAGAATAAGTGTCAAAGAAATCAATGTTCTCCCTTTGCCTATATCCCTTAGCTACTAGTCTAGCTTATCTGTAAATAATTTTTGCAAAACGTGGTCAAAAAGAAAGAAAGAAATCTTTCCGTAAATAATTTTTGCAAAACGTGGAGGCTCCAAATTTGGGGATTTGCACCCCCCCCCCCCTGCGCGCGAGGTTCGCAACACGCACCCGGTTAATTGGTTTCCGGATCGGTTTTCACAAAATGGCTTAGACCTTGGCCCAACCCGTGTGCGCGCGAGGCCTCTCTTGGGCCTAACTCATCAATAGTCCATGGAGCCTCCACATGTATAAGGAACACAAATATGTTCTAGCTAGCCAATGTGGGACAAGTGATTTTGAAGAACCCTTTTGAAAAAATACACAATCCCAACAGTTCACAATGAACAAAATCCACCCTCGATCTTATTGGTTGAAATCAAAGTTATTAATTTCATACCGGCGAGCGTCCCATTTTTCTTACTAGGACAATACGTCCCGGTACCGGCACGTACTGGCGTACCGTTCCGGATTGATCACAATAAACTACGGTAGAATTCTCCAAAAATATGCAATTCAACACACAAAAAACAAAAATTTCACACCGAAATAAAGCATCATAACTTTCCATAGACAAAGTGCATATGGTCATATCCAAAATGCAACCATTCCAGTACTTCATATCGAAGAAAAAAAAAAAACAACCATTCCAACATCTAAACAAGTTCCCAACCAGTTTAACATGATAAAGCATACCAAAAGACTAGCATATAAGTTCTCTAGAAAGACTTAAAGAAATCACCTTAACAAAAGACTAGCATATAAGACTTAAAGACAACCCCAACTGATATATATCAGTCCACTACACAACGATTTAACGTTTAAAAAAAGGGAATGGTATTGCCCGGTATCCCAAAAATGGCCGAGATGGGCTGGAACACGCGGTATTGGGCGGTATTCTGAATTCGGAACGAGAAATCGGATATGCGTAAGTGGTTGATCGAAACTTCAAGATTTCATTCAGAATTCAGTATCCTAAATTCGGAACGAGAAATCGGAATATTAGATCACTCAACTATGCATATCCAATTGAACTGAATTTTTTAAAGATGCTTAAAAAATTATTTTAAAATTAATGAATGGTTTTGATTATTTGTATGAGACCCAAAAGTAGACCCTGCATGCAGAGCCGCCTCAAACTTTTGGGGGCCAAAAATGAACTTCTAAGATAGGCCATTGTCCATTTTTTCATTAATAGAATCAAAATACCAAATAATCAAAACGAATAAATTATATGTAATTTCTATGAAATGCAGCTTATTATTTCAAAGTTCAAAATAAAGATATGCATCTCCATTAAAATACTGCATTTTTGCAAGTCGATAAAGTGTTGTCACAATCCCCAAGGACAGAAATCTAAACTGCATTTATTCCAAAGAAGGGCTTTTTTTTTTTTTTCCTCCCTTTCTTGCCAGCTGAGTGAAGGTGATTTGTTTGCATTTTACTTATTTCTATCCCACATCGGCTGTGAAAGAAAGAGTAAATTCTTTTAATTGCTATAAATGTGCATTTGGTTCAAATGATGCATCTTGTTTATTGAACTTCAGCCTTACATTTAAGTGGGCCTACAATCAATGGTGAATATTTATTAATTTCGAGAACCGATTAAATTCCTTAGAGACCCCCTC
This sequence comes from Vaccinium myrtillus, assembly GCA_016920895.1. Taxonomy (NCBI): domain Eukaryota; kingdom Viridiplantae; phylum Streptophyta; class Magnoliopsida; order Ericales; family Ericaceae; genus Vaccinium; species Vaccinium myrtillus. The sequence goes on along the minus strand of JADGMU010000160.1, from coordinate 13,929 downwards.
ATCTTTACTCATTTTCCCAACTGACCCCCTAACCTTTAAAAGCGTCCAAACTCACCCACTTATCTTTCACCGTTAGCCATACAGATCCCTACTGTTACAAACCCGTTTGTAGTTACGAGATTTGCACATTTTTTAGACCAAAATGCCCTTCAACGACACTGTAACAACTGTAAACCTTCTTTACTCTAAACTTCATCTCTCTCATTTCAATCTCTTCTTCAGCCGATTGGAACTCTGCCTCTCTCTCTCTCTCTCTCTCTCTCTCTCTCTCTCTCTCTCTCTCTCTCTCTCTCTCTCTCTCCCCCCCACTCCAACAAGTTTCACATATCTTCCTAAATGAAATGTGGGCCATGGAGATCGAAGAGATCGAATTAGTGCTCGAGAAGATCTGGGATCTGCACGACAAGCTCACCGACGCAATCCACTCGATTTCCCGATCTCACTTATTGATAGCCCAAAAACAAGATTCCTGGTCCTGTTCGAGCTTGGATCAAGCAGGGTTTGACGAAAACAGAGCCAAATCAACTTTAAAGCCTTCACAAGTCCACATCTAAATCGCGACCCACTTGATTTTCGAGCTTGAAACTTGTTGGTTAGGGTTTAAAATCTACTGGGTTATGGTCAAAATGCTTTGAATCTTGCAAAGTAGTGTTCCAATCTGGGTTTTAAGTTTTGAAATCCTTCGAAACAGATGATTCAGGGTTTGCAAGAGTTGATTTGTAGTGATCAAGGTTAACTTGGTGTTTATGGAGGTGGATTGGAAGTTTCTATTAATGAGTGGGTTTTGCTCGTATAGGGCTGTCATAATACTCCTATTAATCCCAATTGGGTTTTCAATTCTAAAAGAGAAAGAAGAAAGAGAGAGTGTATTTGTTTCCTTTTTATTATGTAGGTTGTTTTGTTTTCCACAAATTAAAAAAAAGATATACACAATTATTTTTTTTTTGGGTAAGTATTTTTAAATGTACATATTTAGAGAAAAAAAAATCAAATTTGAAAACAAAACATGAACACTCTGATTTTGAAATAAAAAAACAAATTCACTAAATTTTATTTTTGAAAATAGAATTTTTTTTGTAAACAAACACACTAAAAAAAATAAAAGAAAGATAGAGGGGGTGATTGTGGATGATTTTCATAGATGAGGGGGTGAGTGTGGCTGTTTTTTAAGGGGTATTATAGTCATTTGACGTCATTCCGTTAACGGAGTAAGGGGTGTTTTACATTTCGCATAGATGAGGGGGTGAGTTTGGACGATTTTAAAGGTTAGGGGGTCAGTTGGGAAAATGAGTAAAGATGAGGGGGTCTCTAAGGAATTTAACCTTTCGAACCTAACATATATGGGCTCTACTAATTTTGGGGACCTTGATTGGACTTAATGGGGCCCCGCGAGCTGCCACTTCCTCGACTTACCCCATGAGCCGGCTTTATTCCCACGTCGTGGAACATTATCGGTACTGTTTTGGTTAGAACCCTTGCATTTTTTGATTAATTATATATATATATATATATATATATATATATATATATATAGGTAAAACTTCTAGTCCACACCTCCCGTTAATAAGAAAAAAAATGGTTTTTTTTGTGTTGCAAATTATTTTTGGAAAATCCGAGCCGTCCAATGTGTTCAGAAGGTGTTTCCAAGGGTCCACGCGGGAAATCTTCAAAAAAAAATACCGGGAAGGGATTGATCCAAGCAATTTTCGCAAAAACTGTATATATATATTTTTTGCGAAACCGCTGGATCAAGCCCTTCCCGATATTTTTTTGAAGATTTTCCGCGAGGGACCCTTGAAAACACCTTCAACACATTGACGGTTCGATCAAAAAAAAATTCGATCATGAAGGTCCGGAACGGAGGTCCTGGACTAGAAGCCCTCCCTATATATATATAGCCGGATTTTCTAGTCCACACCTCCAAAAATAAGAAAAAAATGATTTTTTTGTGTTGCAAATTATTTTTGGAAAATCGAGCCGTCAATGTGTTCGAAGGTGTTTTCAAGGGTCCACGCGGAAATCTTCAAAAACAAATACCGGGAAGGGCTTGATCCAAGCGGTTTTCGCAAAACCGCTTGGATCAAGCCTTTCCCGGTTTTTTTTTGAAGATTTCCGCGTGGACCCTTGAAAACACCTTCTCAACACATTGACGGATCGGATCGTCAAAAAATATTTGGATCACCGAGGTCCGTAAGTCCGGACTAGAAGTGCCTCCGTATATATAGAGAGAGAGAGTAACTATCGGTCCGGAGTCCCGAATCCGGGACTCCACCTTCCCGATATTTTTTGACGATCCGAACCGTCCAATGTGTTCAGAAGGTGTTTTCCAAGGTCCACGCTGGAAATCTTCAAAAAAATACCGGAAGGGCTTGATCCAAGCGATTTTAGCAAAACCGTAAATGTACAATTTTTGCGAAAACTGCTTGGATCAAGCCCTTCCTTCCCGGTATTTTTTTTTGAAGATTTCCCGCTTGAACCTTGGAAAACACCTTTTGAACACATTGGACGGCTCGGATTTCCCAAAAACAATTTTTAAAAGCATCAAAACACCGAAAAAGGCCTCAATCCGGGATTTCCGGGATCCTTGACTGGATCGGTGGCGTGTATATATATATATATATATATATATAGGTTCCGCTTCTTATCCGGACTTTTCATTTCCGGACCTCATGATCCAAACATTTTTTTGACGATCCGATCCGTCCAATGTGTTCAGAAGGTGTTTTCAAGGGTCCTCGCGGAAAATCTTCAAAAAAAAAATACCGGGAAGGGCTTGATCCAAGCAGTTTTCACAAAAAATATATATTTACATTTTTTGCGAAAACTGCTGTAGACACCCCAATTTTGATGTCCGTGCATCCCCAATGACGAAAAGAATGATCAAACTACTTTGGAACTTGTCCAGAAAGTTGAGAACCCAGCCACACAGACCGCACGGCTCTTGTCTCAAGCCGTGCGGTGCCACCTTTTTCTTCACAAGCCGTACGGCTCATGCATGCAAGCCGTACGGTGGGTATCGTTATCCTCTGCAAAATCCTGGCAAACCGTTCAGGAATATCATCATCGCTCAGCCGTCGAATATCATCATTTTTATTCTCTCAAATCCGGTTATAAATAGAGGCATCCTCGTCCTCTCAAAAGACACCAAAAAAATCATACCCAGAGAGAATTTCCGTTCAGTTTTCCGGCGAAATTCTCGTTCGAAATCGCAAGTAAATTTCCCGAAACTCCGCATTTTCCATTCCCTTTCAATTTCTCTAAACCAAATCCTCCATAGTACTCCAAACCATACCGAATCTTGATCTTACGAGTTCAAACCCGAACAATCCAGAAGTTCCAGCGTCTGTTTCAAGTTCCAGAAAGGTATAAATCGTTTTCGAGCTTCGATTCTCAAATCGTGGCTCTCCGAGGGTATCCCCGAGTTGATAACGGTTTCGACAACCGTACCTCAACTCGGTAAATCGTTTTCAAAACAAAAACCGGCTTTTCGGAGCCGTACCGGGCGATTTTTCTCGATAAACGCACGGTACGATCCGTACCGGATGTAAATTTTACTTCAACAACTCATTTTCAAACAAGAACAGATTACTTGGGGTTGATTTGAAAGAAAAAAAAACTTTAAACCAGTTTTGGACTCACTGGTCCAGAAACAAAATTTTCAAAAATGTAGCTGTACGCAAGCCGTACGGCTTGCAATACAGACCGTACGGCTCCTTTTTTCAAATAAAATCCCTCCTCTGTTTTCCTCTGTTAACCCCCTGTTTTTCTGTTTGTCCATTCGTTTAAAACCTTTTTCTTTTATATTACAGTTTATCCCCCTTGTTTTTCGTTTATTACAATTTACTCCCCCTTTTCTTTTTATTTAATTTTATTTCTGTTATGGTTTTGTTGTTTTATTTGTATATTTGTTTAAAGTTTCCATAACAAAATATTTTCTACAAAAATCTCATAAATTATTTAGTAAAGACCGGGAATTTCTCGGGCGAGCGGGATGCATTTTTCAATAAAACCTTCCCCGCGCGTAACCTGGCTTCCGAATCCAAAAGAATCTTTTCGCGGATCAAACCTTTTCCAAAACGGCATGAGAGTCAACAATTATTCTTAAAACAGTTTCTCGGGTACCAAACATTTTCTAAAATTAAACCCCGGGTGGCGACTCACATTTTTCGTTTTCGCGATTTTCAAATCAATCGCACCCGAGAGCGAGAGCCGCGTGGATCTCATCGTCCACAAGTGCTTGGATCAAGCCCTTCCCGGTATTTTTTTTTGAAGATTTCCCGCGTGGACCCTTGAAAACACCTTCTGAATATGGAAATCTTCTTATCCACACCTCCCGGAATTAAGAAAAAAATGGGTTTTTTTGTGTTGCAAATTATTTTTGGAAAATCCGATCCGTCCAATGTGTTCAGAAGGTGTTTTCAAGGGTCCACGCGGGAAATCTTCAAAAAAAAATACTGGGAAGGGCTTGATCCAAGCAGAAGCAATCCCGGTCTGATTTCTTTGAAATCGAGAAGGTATCTCTCTCGTCTCGAACCCTCTCTCTCTTCTTCGTTGTTGAACCCGATTTTTAGGGTTTCCAAAAGAGAAGGAAATTGATTTTTGAACTCCATTTTTGTTTGATTTTTAGGGTTTCCAGAAGAACATAACATAAATCAAAGAAGAAGAAGAGGTACATCAAAGGTATTATCATGCTATTTTTATGGGTGATTTATTTTTTTAACAACATTTTTGTATTTCTGGGAAACACAAAAATGTGTACTTAATTAGGAGAATGATATTGACATTGGATTTCATTCTTATTACTTGAATTTCTCTACACACATTTTGTATTTCTGGGAAACAACATAAAGAAAGAGAGTGGAACTAGACATCTACACACATTTTTGTGGTTGTTTATTTTTTCTATTACCATTGCTTTAGGAGATGTAAAAGAGAACATTTTAAACTTCTGGAATACACGTGCTCATGCACATTTTTGTTCCCATTTAGGGTTTTTCGATCTGTACTGAAATCCATTGACATTGAACTTCTAGAATACACATGCTCATGCACATACACATACTTGTTGGACTTCTGGAATCTGGGGTATCTTATCACTACAGTTTTCTTTTTCTATAGTGACTACAGTTTTCTTTTTGAAGCTGTTGGTTTTCGCAATAAGTGTTTGACTCCCTGGTTCTAATTAATCAAATTTGCTTCAGCGAATATCCGTTATTGTCATTTCGAGCTTTTTGACGGTTTACAAGGCTGTTGCTTATTGCTTTGACTTCTCAGTTCTAACAGAGCAAATAGACTTTTAGTTCTTGACCATCTTTGAGCTTCATGTATCAATCTGGTACTTGCTTCATGATTAGGTGTTGGAAATTCTGCGTTTGCGTGTCCTTGTGTCATGTCTGTGTCTGTGTTTTGGAAGCTGGTTTGCTATAGTTAACAGTTTGTATGCATTTCACCTAAGATTTCTTGATAGTTGATATAGACTCGACTTCCTCTAAGGAGTCAAATATCACCAGAAGTCCTCTTTTTTTTAAACTATGTGAGAAAATCAAATATCACCTGAGATTTCTTGTTTAGAGAGACTTGAGATTAGTAAAAACAAGACTTTGTTTATGAGAAAATCAAATCGCCGTTGAAGCAAGTTCAAACATCAGTCCAGAAGAGCTATCTAGGAAAGCTATCCAGTAGTATTGTCTCAAGTGTAAGCTTCCCCAATGTGCAAGTTCAAACATCAGTCCAGGAAAGCTATATTATCTTGCAATATTAAGCACTTCATTTGGCGAGGGCTGAAGCAATATTATCTTGCAAATGGTTGTCATATGACTAGGACGATCAAATTACGGATTTTCCGAAGTTAATGGTGTTCATACAAAACACAATTTTAATACATACTTCCCAAGGTATTTTTAACACAATCTTGCAACTGGTTGTCATATGACTACAAATCATATCAAATCCATAGACTCCTTAAAGGTTCAATATAAACAACAGACACAGGCCACAAACACGATACAGACACAGGACACGACAAAAACAACAAAAAGAAGAAACAGAGGGCAAGGGAGTAGCCTTGGACCCTAACAACCAATACAATCAAGGACTATTTTCTATCCAAACAAAGGGCAAGGAAGTAGCCTTGAACATGTTGATCCTATAACTTGCTTGCATATCTCCTGCCAAGCCAAAAAATGTAAATCCAGAAAATTCCTGCACACCAGTAGCCAACATAGCACCAGGGTTTGCTTTGTCATTCATCTTCTGTGACTTGTGTCTATTTGAATATAGCACTGCATCAAGTTACCTCTGGATAGTTTCATTCTTTTCCTCTCAAATTAAGAAGAGCATATATCTTATTAAAGACAAGTTTTTGTCAAATTTGAAGAATGATTCATTCTTACCAGCCAATCTTAACAAAAACAAAGTACCATTTTCAAGGTATGGGTAATGTTCAATTCAAATCTGCACCAGAACTCTCCAATTTTCACTTCTCTATCCAAAATTACAACTGACCAGTCCACAAAAAAGCAATAACATGCACGTACATAAAGAGTTTGCTTCTTCCTTTTTGTGCCTAGTGCATACTCTATAAACATATCCAGACTGTTACCCAGTCCACAAAATCAACACAATGGTGCCTACTCTGTAAACATATCCAGACTGTTCCCTAGTAATGCATGCATTAAACTTCTCACATGTACACGTTTGGATGTCTGCTTCAAAAAGGAAATGCCCACATTGAGAAAGTAAAACATTATCCTAAAGCAAAAGAAATAGGAAACCAAAATAGAATATCAGTCCAAGCTCTCGCTTTGTCATCCTCCAACTACAAACATGAATTCCTGCCCAGATTGGTTTTTCCCATTCTCTAATATCTCTCACCTATCACATACACACTCTTTTCTTTTCCAACTACAAAAAAAATAGGTTTTAAAAATTCAAATTTCAAAATCACGAAACCCTAAAATTTGAAAAAACCAACTAATCGATTTCATGTTCTTTGACCAGATAGAGCGAGGGAAGAAAGAGAAGAGAGATATACCTTTGATGACTTGTTCTTCGACCTCTTCTTCTTCGATTTGTGTTCGTCGGTTGAAAAACTAAGAGGCCAACAAATCGATTTCATAATCCATACCAAGAAACCCGACTCAGACTCAGAAAGAAAGAGATAGGAGGAGAAAGTGCGAGATTTTCACCTTGGATTTCGAGATTTCCTGCGATTTCGTCTGGTTCGTCGATGTTCTTCTCGAAATCGCCCTCTGCTCCCTCTCTCTCTTCTCTCTCTGTTGAACGGTGAAATGAGGGGGGAGGGATCCGGATGGGTGATTAAATCCGGATCCTGACCCGCGAATGGTTTAATTGACCCGCGTGTGGGTTTTTTAATCACAGCCGTTGATGGCCTGTTCCGGATCCAACGGACGAAAATATTTTTCCTGCACAAAATTTGTGAGGGAACCCTCACTAGAAATGTTTTGTATATCTCTATATATATATATATATAGGTTCCACTTCTAGTCCGGACTCCGGACTTCCGGACCTCCGTGATCCGAGCATTTTTTTGACGATCCGATCCGTCCAATGTGTTCAGAAGGTGTTTTCAAGGGTCCACGCGGAAAATCTTCAAAAAAAAATACCGGGAAGGGCTTGATCCAAGCAGTTTTCTCAAAAAATATATATTTACAGTTTTTGCAAAAAATGCTTGGATCAAGCCCTTCCCGGTATTTATTTTTGAAGAATTCCCGCTTGGACCCTTGAAAACACCTTCTGAACACATTGGACGGCTCGGATTTTCCAAAAATAATTTGCAACACAAAAAAATCACTTTTTTCTTATTAACGGGAGGGTTTGGACTAGAAAATTTCCCTATATATATATATATATAGGGTGAGCTTCTAATGAGGACCTCACCATGAGGACTTCACCATCCGGACCAAATTTTCATGATCCGAACCGTTAGATGTTTTTAAAATGCATTTTTAAGGGTCCACGCGGAAAATCTTCAAAAACAAATACCCGGAAGGGCTTGATCCACACAGTTTTTGTTAAAAACGCTATAGCGTTTTTAACAAAAACTGTGTGGATCAAGCCCTTCCGGGTATTTGTTTTTGAAGATTTTCCGCGTGGACCTTGGAAAATGCATTTTAAAAACATTGAGCGGTTCGGATCGTCAAAATTTGGTCCGGAAACACAAAAAAGGGGCAGGTCCGCATAGAACTTCCAATGAGGGAGTCCTCATTAGAAGCTTACTGTATATATATATATATATAGGTTCCACTTCTAGTCCGGACTCCGGACTTCCGGACCTCCGTGCATTTTTTTGACGATCCGATCCGTCCAATGTGTTCAGAAGGTGTTTTCAAGAGTCCACGCGGAAAATCTTCAAAAAAAAATACCGGGAAGGGCTTGATCCAAGCAGTTTTCGCAAAAAATATATATTTACAGTTTTTGCGAAAAATGCTTGGATCAAGCCCTTCCCGGTATTTTTTTTTGAAGATTTCCCGCATGGACCCTTGAAAACACCTTCTGAACACATTGGACGGCTCGGATTTTCCAAAAATAATTTGCAACACAAAAAAATCACTTTTTTCTTATTAACGGGAGGGTTTGGACTATATATATAGGATAAGCTTCCAATAAGGGTCCCTTATTGAAAAATAAAATGCGGACCTAGCTTTTTTTGTGTTTCCGAGCCAAATTTCGACGATCCGAACCGTTCAATGTTTTTAAAATGCATTTTTAAGGGCCTATATAACGTTTTTAACCAAAACTGATCGGATGAAGCCCTTCCGGGTATTTTTTTTGGACGAATCCTCGCGGAGGCCCTTAAAAATGCATTTTAAAAACATTGAACGGTTCGGATCGTCAAAATTTGGCTCGGAAAGGTGAGGTCCGCATTTTAACTTCAATAAGGGACCCTTATTTTTCATAAAGTGAGTGGAACGGGTAATTTGGCCAAAGCGCATATCTTTCTTGTCTGTGTGTGTTAGTGTGACTCCCCGATCTCCAAACATTCGGGTGCTTGTGTAACGCCCCCACAATTTGGGCACTATACATATCTGCATCAGTGGAAGCCATGTCGCCCATGCCATATTTTGCAAATCTATCGAATTGTTATTATGCAATGGTATACAAATTGAGTATGTGATTGATTCAAATAGACGTAGTCGCGAAAGAACCCCAATACATGCTTTTGCATTTCGTTCATTTGTTGAAGCGTTTGATTGAATCAAGAGCTAATGAATCCGAAATACTGTTACTCTTATTTATCATAATAAAAAACTGAATGGTACAAATTAAATTTCCCTGAGAACGGAAGGTAAATTTAATTGCACCTCTAGGCAAAATATCAGTAAACATTGATCAAAATTTGAACAAGGCAACAGAAAAAGGCAAGGGCACTCCGGTTCAGAGGAGTGCGGATGCAGATGGTTTTTTTAGCAAAGGAGCAGACATTTTGTTGAGGTGGACCGGATCAACGACGGGGTACCTTCGCCAATGGTGTGGATGGGAACATTGTTGAGGTCCACACTCATTAACTGTGGTTGGTTGCCTCTTGCCGGAGACGGAGACGTGCCACCCCTAGGTAAAAAAGAAACTATTTTTGTATTGCAAGAACGGTGTTCTTCTTCAAAACTCTTGCATTCTTTTTAGTATTAAGTATATTGATGAGTGATTAATCGATGAACCTTGATCTAAATGAACCGACGCACTATCGATACGGACTGGCATATTGATACTGAAAGATTCGGTCACCACATTGGCAACTTGCATATTTTGTTTGACAAAATCTGGAAGTACCATCTCACCATCTCTCCAGCCCAAATATTTATGTACTCACATCATACGTACCACACACATGACCACAAAACTTCAGAACCCTTACCTTAAACAATGCGTATTAAGCTAAGCATTTTCCCAAGCCCATAGAAATTGACCACCCATATTACTATCTTAAGCCAGCCAAATTTCATTCACCCATGCATATTATCTGGAAACACAGAAATTGAAATTGTGTTTAAAATTAAGTTAACCACAAGATTTCAGTTGAAGAAAGCATGATGCTTTGAGACGCACCCGGTACTCATACAATAGTAATGTAACATAACCGATGCCACAATTTAAAAGCCTCTAACTTAAACCACAAAATAAATTTACAAAAACAATAAATATCTTTTAGCTAGTTTGACTCTTGCTCAAGCTCAACGCCTTATTTTCATAAACATCTTTTATTTTGTGAATTTCGCTATCTACAGTTTGAATCTGCAAATTACTCCCGAAATGCTATCCCATTGTGGTTGTAAGTCACATACGGGTTTGATTCTTGGAAACAATATCTCTGTTTGCAGGGTTAAGACTGCGTACATCAACCCCTACTCCAAACGTAAGATTCCCGCACCGTATCAAGAAGGCATGAAGCTTCCGAGAAATGGACCCACGAAAGTTGAACCAAATGTTTACAGCTAATCAGCAGTATAAGCAACTTCCATAGCAGTACAGTTTTGGTGGAAATGTGGTGTAGCTTTTCACGGAAGCGGGGGAGGTGCTGTGCACAGTCATGCTGTGCATGGTGCTGTGCACCCCTCGGCCGTTGGATCGAGTTTTGGACGGTTCGGATGTGTTTTGATTTTTTACCGGCAAAAAAAATTAAAATTAAAAAAAAATTGCCGAATGCATCCGAGCCATCCAAAACTCGATCTAATGGCCGAGAGTTGCACAACACCTCCCCGAGTCCGCTTTTCACTCTTGTTTCGGTCAGCTATTAGTCACATAAGACGGCCAAGACTTCGACTACACAGACTTCTCAAGTGGACCAAGACCTAATTTCCAGTGACTAAATATCAAATCAAAGTTTCTACGTTTCACGTTTGATTTGATAATGCACGAATATAATTTCCAAGTGGACCAAGACAAAATGCACCCTCATACAGTGTTCTCCCAATCACAAGACTATACTACTAATACTAGTAGGAATATTAAAAACCATTGTCCCTCCTCTCTCTCTCTCTCTCTCTCTCTCTCTCTCTGTGTGTCTCTGTGTCAGACAAACCCACATAAAATTCAAATGAACCTTACTTTTGTTTATCATACTTAAAAACAGAAATGATACGAATTAAACTAATTCCCTGAGAAGGAAAGGATAAATTAAACTTATCTCTAGGCAAAAACAAAATAAAGTGTTTGGGCCGAAGTCTCCATAGATTTGGTTACACAATTCACTCATTGCGACCGCTCTTAAAAAAACAGACTTGTGGGTGCGTGTGAGATTAGTTTTTCTCAACGAGAGGAATCAGAAAAGTAAAAAATTATGATTGAAACTCTCTATTTTTGAATAAAATCGAAAATAAGTAAAAAAATCTGTCTTTTTAAAAAATTTTTGTCTTTATTCGAAGAATATTGAGATTGGATTATTATTTTTTACTTTTCCGATTCCTCTCGTCGAAACGAATCAATAATACACAAAAATTTAACACGAAAGTAACTGAAGCTAAAAAAACAAACGAAGATGAATAAAACAACAAAATGACGTATAAGGCCAACATAGGCCTTAATCGAAACTCTCACTAACACTAATTAGTTTTAGGAGGACTGGGGAAAAGCAGTCCGACAAAAAGAAACGTATCCACAAACACTAATCCAAATTTATAGAAGGAACACCGAAAATGGCAAGGGCACTCCAATTCAGGGGAATGCGGATGCAAGTGATTATTTGGGGGGAGAATGATGGATAAGTGGCACAGAGGGAAAGAAATTATATGATTTAATAGTTATGCTTTCGGAAATGACCACTACATGACATGAAGAAAAATAATTTCACATACATGGCATTTTATCAATGCACTGTCCAAAATATCCCTGAGTGTAGTTTTTTTTTTTCCTCAAATCATGTTGTTTAACCAATTTCAGGTGGCAATGAACAATCAAGGTTATAGGGAGTTTAATGATTTTGAAGTATACTTCTTTTGTGTGTACTTGCATTGATTATGAATCCTTGAGATCCATAAAGCCAATGTGACTACTTGTTTTGTAATAGAAACTAAAACATTAGATTTGGAGGATTATGGTGTTTTGGAATCACTTAATGTAGGGAAAGGATTCAGTAGCTATGGTGATTTGTTTTGGAAATTGTATTTTGAAATGAGAAACGCTTGTTTGATCTATAAATTGTACTCCAATAAATCATTTTCTTTAGTATCGATATTCGATATTTAAATATAAGTCACGGTGGGGCGTTACATAAGTTGCCAAGCCAACAGTAATTGAGAAATGAAAACAGCTACTCAAAGGGACATGCCACAATGAGGTTACAATCAATACTCCCCAAAGCAAAGTAGGATTGGTCAAAAACTATGCATCTAGCAAACAACTAAATCAAGAATAGCACCAGATCAGCGTCTGCATTTGTTTGAAGGAATGGTTTTCCCCTTCAATATTGATCCAATTCCCAGGATCCAGCCGACCTTGATAATGTTTTAAACAGTAGCAGAAGATGCCCCCCATGTGAATTAAGAGATAAATGATACTTCTTCATAACCCAGCCCAGAAATGAATTCTAGATACAACTATAAACCAGAAAAAAGAAATGCAGCAGCAATCATTCAGCAACTCAGTCCTTTATCAGATTGAAGAATGATCTTCTCCTATGAAAAGAATCAACATCCCAGCATTTCTCTGCTGCATTAAGCCAATATACTTGATGATAATTAAGCCGACATACTTGATCTTGAGAATGATACTACCAGAAAAGACAACCCAGAAATCAAGCTTAGTATTGTCAGAAAATAATTCCCCAAATGAGACTTATGAAATGTAGATAAAGATGAGACCAATACAAGCCTCCAACCCAGACACAAAATCAATGGTGAAGACAAACCAGACCCCAATAAGCATCACCCCAAACCCAAACACATATCAGACACAAAACCCCAAAACCAGACACAAAATAAACACAAAACCCAAATAGCCCAAACCACAACAAGTAACAACCCAAAAATAACACACCAATACTCCCAAACCAACCCTGCCCCTACCATGCAACACCCAAACTTCCAAGACTGAACACAGACTAAATCATTGCTGAAGTTGGCCTTTACAACTAGTCATTTCGGGACAACAAGTCATTTCGGCACACTAGAAACCTATAAAATTAATGCAGTAAGAAATTAAAGAACGCTCCGTGCTTGTTAGAAAGACCACCAGTACTGGTAAGGTTGAATTTCAAAAACCAAAACTATGCTTAAAAGGTTGATTAGTTATTTAATAAGGTACAGATGATACATTACAAAATCAATGAAGATAGTAATCATAATATATATAACAAAGATCCAACATGAAAAATTTATGACATCTCCAATTTATAAGTAAAAGTTGAGTAATTGAATTCTTAGCTGCTAAGAACAGTGCATGGATTCTCAAGAAACAGGGTACTCCTCAGCATGCTTTGATTTGCTTGTCATCCCTTAATCCCTACACAAAAACGAAAACCACCAGGAAAAATTATGAGATATTCAAATGAGCTTTCCACTGGGTTCATAATGCATTTTGGCCTACTTTGGCCTGGAGACATATTTTGAAGAGAGTTAACAGGAGACACACCTTCGCCTTCATGTTCAACGATGTTCTCTATATGATGACTCTGGCTCAATGCCTGATTTCCATAAACATCTTTTATTTTGCGAATTTCACTTACTACAACTTGAATCTGCATCCGGTCTCTTGGTGATTCCATCGAGCATGCAACTCCTATTCTCAATACAGAAACAAGGGTGTCCTTGAACCAAGTTTTAGGATCGTGTTCCGAACGAATGCAAGGGTCCACAATCTCCATCACTTGGTTTGGCAAAGCACTCTCAACGAAACTATGAAGACTCATGGTATCCTTAAATACATTGTCAGTTGGTCTTTTACCTGTAAACATTTCCAATAGGAGGATCCCATAAC
>JADGMU010000159.1:0-17584 GCA_016920895.1 Vaccinium myrtillus | reverse complement strand
TTTGGAGAAACTTCAGAATTTCTTGGATGCAAGCTTCGGACGGAAACTTCTTTAGATATATTATGGGTTGCTAGAGAACAGAGGAGAGTATTCTGGTTCTAGACGAAGGTTACGGACGGGGTTCCGGACGGGATTTTTGAACGGAAAGTAGCCGGAGACTTTCGACGGCGTATCGGGGTGGTACGGAAAATTGCTGGGGTGTCAAAAATGGGAACGGAGGAGGCAATTTATAGGCGAAAAAAAGGAATAAAATCGGCATAAAATCCTTCCGAAATGATGAGATGCTTCTGCAATAAATTTTTCGAATATTATCTGACACATAGCCGTACGGCTAGGGAGGTTAGCCGCACGGCTTAACATGGTGAACCGTACGGTTTTGTTCTTGAAAGATGAACCGCACGGTCTAAGGAGTGAACCGTACGGCTTGGGATGTTTTTTGTCCAAGAATTCTGAAGTCTGGATTTATTGTTTGGATGTACGGGGGTAAAAATTGGGGTGTCTACATTGGCATTAACACTACTCTATTTTGAATTCTAAAACAAAAAGCTAGACAGCCAAAAACACAGCGAGTACTTAAACCGATCCATTCCAATGGATTTGAAATTGTGGCCACTGACGGGAGTCCCTATGACAAAGAACGTGAATTCCTACGCGTAAAACTCACGTTTTGAGTAAAGTTTTTCCTTTGAGAAACGAAAAAATTTCCTTCCAAACGACCACGACGATGAAGCAGAGGTCTCTGCTTGTGTACCATTAATTCTTCACTCTTTAGAATGTGGGGGTGGGGCCCATGGATTGGCAGTCTCTGGTCTCTGCTTGCTCTGCTCGTACATTCCACCGTGCATTCCTTCTACCTCCCCGGTGTTGCCCCTCGCGATTTCCGAACGGTCTATTTCTCCGGGGCGGACACAAGATTTATCATTAAGAGAGTCAAGATTCTACAATATTTAGTTTCATCGTTTCATTTTGATGGTTCCCTATGAAGTTACACGCAAATTTTCAAATATAACATTAAAGTATTTTCGTACATGCAAATTTCGTACATGATTTATCATGAGGAGTGTGTTAAAATGGTGGAATCACAAAAAAAAGAAAAAATCAGGGGAGATTTGGTGAATTATTTGGGTAATGTTGTAAATATTTCTAGCACATTTGGGGCAAGTAAATTATTTGTGGGGCAAGGATCACAACGTAAAGACAACAAGATATACTCATGTGGAGTAAAATTACAAAATAAGCAAAAAAATATGCATATTCCGGAGAGGATTTCCGGCCCAGGGGTCAGTGCCCCACATTTTTTTGTTCTGCATGATTGCAATTCACTTTCATATCTTAAGATTTTTTCATTTTCGGTCTCTAACGATGAGTTCATCAACACTGAATTTCTAAAACAGTTTTTTGCTGTCTAAGATTTGTTAGAGCATCTCTTATTAATCTCTATATCTCCATTTTAGAGCTTGTATGTATGTGACATAATGAGGGGAGATTTTGAAATTTGCCCTTTTTTATCTAACTTTTTGGACTTTATGTGAAAATTTTGGAGAGGCCCAACGTCCTTTTGTAGATTTACCCACACCTCCTGTGGTGTTCTAAATTCTAGATGACCCTTAGAACCTTCACTTGACTCTTGTGAGCAATGAGCAAGACCTCCTTGGTCTCCCTGCAAACTTAGCACCTGGCGTTAGTGTCAAACCTGGCCGGAATGTGGCTAGGGAGGGCACTCCGACGGTCTAGTGAGAGATCGGAAGTAAAGAAGAACCAGAGAGAGTAAATAGTTGAGAGAAGAAGTGTTGTGTGTACCTCTTTAGGTCTCCTTCGCTTCGTTTATATAGCCTCCCCAAGTACAGAGGCTCGGATGACGTCACCAAGCGTCACGAGCCAAATCTGTAATCATCGCATCCACGCGTCCTTCAATCACAATTGGGCACGTAGCGTAACCACTTCGGGTACCGTCATACTGACGTAGGGACAGTTGTAGCATGCACATGTGCCTTCCCAAGTTTGTTATGAGCGCTAACCGCCTCGGGTGGCGTCACAAAGGACGTCACCGATATCTCGGATCACCTTTCCTAGTCATCTCGGATACAATCCATCTCGGATGACTCGTCCGGTTCATAGTTCATCCCGGCTGGGATATCGATTTGTCTCGGATGGGCCTGTCTCGGTCGGCCCATAGCATTTTGTTCCTTAGCTGGCTTGGAGACCCGTTTGGGCCTTGGCTCTCCTAGGCTCGTCCACCGAGCCCCATTAGAGCTGCTAGTTTTCGGCCCACTATACCTCCACTTTGGTCCCAAATCTCTGAAAAGAACAATGGATCCCACCAAAAAGTACAAAAAATTGAATAAAGGAAGGGACAAATTAAAAAATCTCGGCTCGTTATGTTTGTCACATGCGATATCTAAAATAGAGTTATAAAGATTGATAGGAGACACTCTTAAAAGACTTGTTACCCTTACGGGCCGTTTGGATGACGTATTAGTTTTGGAGGAATTAAATAGTAAGGGGGGATAAAATAGTCAGGGGGATTAAATAAGAAGGGTGGACCCACAGTTAAGAAAGATGGATTAAATAGTCGATGGTTTGGATGAGGGATAAAGAAGGAAGATAAGGAGGGCGGATGATGTAAAAATTTGTTAAAAGACTATTTTATCCTTGGTAATACATATCTTAAATTATGCATTTAAATAATTATAAAAATACCAAAAATCATTAATTTGTTTTACTTTTCAACCATTGAGGTATAATAATTCATTGTAATATTTTTATGTAATTTAAAAATATTAAATAGTAAAAGCACATTTCAGTGGCACAGGGTTGTGAGTAAAAAATACCCAACAGAAATTCATAATAAAAATTATACAAAATGATTTTCCTGTGTACTACTTGAATTGGTACTACCCTTGAATTATCGTGTACTACTTTTAGTTGGTTGCACCGTGGCAACCACATAGGATAATTTTCCTGGCTTCCTTGTTTATATCGATCATAACAACAAACAGATCCACTTCTCTTCATCTTCTCTTCTCTCACAAAACCAGATCTAATTTTTTTCTTCCCGTCTTCCATGGCCAATCAACACGTAAACCTCCACCACCACGAAATCTCTCTCTCTCTCTCTCTCTCTCTCTGCATCAACGATGGTAAAAGGAGAGAAAATTGGGGGTCCGACGATCAGCCCTTTGAAAATGGTAATTTCTCATTTTTTATATTCAAGATCTGGTTTTTGTGTTGATTTTGGTCCGAAATTGTGGATGAAGGAGGGTAGCAAGGTAAAAGGGGATGGATGAGAGGCCGGACTAAATACAAGCACCCTCCCCCTGCTTGTATTTAGTCTGGCTTGCCCCTGATTATTTAGCTGCCGGCTATTTAGTCGGGGGCCGGTTTTGGTTGCCAAAACATGGGCTAAACGTCCAATCACTCTTCATCCCCCCGGATTCAATAGTCAGGGTTCCTTGTGCATCATCCAAACGAGCCCTTAGAGTCTTCAACAAACGTCGACGAATGATTATCGGAATGTTCGGCCCCTGCTTACCGTCAGAGTTTAGATTGCCGAGCTGTGGGTGTAATGTTATGGACACATGAATATACACAAGTCCCTCGGACATGTGTGTTCTGCCCGCAACCGTCCAATGATCGTGGGTCCTGCACAACAATAGATGTGGAGCCCAAGTGCTTCAGATGGTTTCCGACTGGACACAGATGTGTTTGGATCTATGCAAATCTACTTGGGTAAGCAACAATTTTAGACACTAACAATTCTATTACAAAACTATGTATGGATGTGTTATACATCCAGCTTCTTCATAAAAGACAATTGGGGAGAACCAGAGACGGGTAACAATGACTGGCTTTGTTAAATAATTATTAGCACACCTATTGTGATTCGTTATACAGAAGTTAAAATAGGAACAAAGGGTCAAACTTTTAAAATGTAAAAAAAAGAAAAAGAAAAAGAAAAAGAAAAAATGAGTTAAGTACTTGCCTCTGAGTCTTCCTTTTTAAATAATAATACTTACGTCCCCAGTCGACTTGATTCATACATTTCAGGAATAAAATCTTCTCTTCGAGATCGAACATAAATTGCAACGATTCGATAGGCTGTACAGAGTTTACAGTGTACAATGATTTCAATTTTCTACTTTAGATTATGCTTATAATTACAACGATTAGATTATACTTATAACATATTCTGATAGCTCTCTCTTTTAATTGTATTGCTAAGTGCATTGAGCTTCCTATCTCTTGACAGGGAGACACTCTTCATGTCAAAGTGAACAAGCTTTCTTCAACAAAAACCCAACTCCCATATGACAGATAATGAACATTGCTGAGAACTTGGGAGAAATTCTATGAGGTGAGCGTATTGAGAATTCTGTCTATACAGTGGGTTGACATCCTTGACTTCTTCATCAAGACATGTATGTATTTCTAGAATATTTATTAGCAAATGTTAGATATAAAACAGTTTAAAACGAGGGAAGAGAAGTTCTGCAAAGTAGCCTGTCGAGTCAAACTTGATGCTGCATCTGCAAAGAATTTCAAGGAAAAAATTGACGACTATCGGGTTAAATATGTAAGTAGAGAGTTCTCAATTGACAATTACTCATGTTTGATGGATGTTTTGGACTTGAGGAGCCAACTTGGGTGTTCCTTTTCCTTAATACTTTTTCCTCCTGCCTTCTGTTTCACGGTTTTACTAATAAAGGAGACGGAAGTTATAGTCCTTGTTAGATATTTTGGCACTTTCCGGGTTTATCCAAAACCATCATTCGTGTATGGGTAGACTTTTTAGAGGGTAGTTGCTCGCTCGATGCTCCTCCCATTTTTTGCACCAAATTGACCGCTGCGAAATTAATCTACTTGTGTGAAAGGTAAATGCATCGCACAACACATCATGACTGTTTTTTTCCAAAATTGAAAATTTTGTTTCTGCATGATTTCCCTTTGCCTTTCCTATAAACCTCTCCGAACATTCGCTTTCCATACCTAAATATATATATTGATATCAATCAAAATATTTCTTTTTACCTTTCCGAAAAATTGTGTTTTCTTTGTATACATATGTTTACATATATAAGTAAACAATTTCCATTTTAACTCTCCGGAAATGTTATTACCATATATATAACATTGGAAGATTTCTTTTTGGAGAGAATAAAGGAAAGATTTTTTTTAACTTGTTTGGAAAAGACTCTTCACTTGTTTTTAGAAAAGATATCAAAGAGATACTTTGGAAAGGGATATTTTACGAAATATGCTTGAAAAGCAATTGGCTGGTCATGTCTATATAAGTTAGTAGCAATGACTATAATGATAGCACATTTTTTGGACGACAGAAAGGGGAGAAACTAAACATAATATTTCCATATATTGTGCTTTAGTTTTTAGTTTTATTAAAGAACACTTTTCATAGCACATTTTTAAAGAAAAAAATCGAGAGAGACTAAATCTTATATATTATTGCAGAATGACTTTTTGTGAAAAGAGTCATGAGTGCGACAAATGTCGTGAATTAGTTGGTTTGTCACATACAATTTTGATTGAAGCATGTATTGAAATCCATAAATCTTGCCCCTTTTTGAATTTCAAATTGTCCAAACTTATTCAATCATATCTTTTAAATATATATACTTACTTATTTCTATATGTGATTAATTGAAAATCTAAAATTATGTCTATATATATCCAATATGATTTTAGGCTACTCATCCAAAACTATGTCTATACTTACACCTCACCGGGTGGGAGAAAGAGATTGAATAGCTAAATTTTTTCTTCTGAAGGTAAATTTTTTAGTACTGATGTTCTTCCCCTTTTCTTTTGTTCCCTGCATGAATTATTTGTGTTTTTTTTTTCATGGTAGGTTAATGTGTCACTGTAGGATGAGTTTCGAAGATTAGTCTCAGTAAATAATTATAAGCACACTTTGACCTTTTTTTTTAATTGATCGAGTATACTAATTAGTTTTTTTGGTTTTTTTTTTTTTTGCAGGCTATTACACATACAAGAATATGTGGAGAGACACACTAGAGGCAAGATTTGTGGCATGAAAACTATACTCCATAAATCAGCTTGGCATTGATATTTTCTTTTAGTTGTTTTTTTCCTCTATTTAACAATGATTTTGTGTGAAGTGAAGTGACTTTTTCGATATTCTCTTCACAGTGTGCGACCGACATATCATCAGGAGCCGGTTCTAACCTATGGTACATGATTTCTTTTCTGAAGGCTAAGCTTCTATTTGGTTAATTCTTTTTTCACTTCGCTTTTCTATTTGGTTAATTTTCCACCGTAGGATGAAAAATTGATCTATGTTATTTTATGCATGAATGGTTTTTCATTTTCCTTCACCTTATACATACACATACAAAAATTGATCTTTGGTTAACTTGCCACCGTTAAATGTATGAAAAATTTATCTGTTGCTCTTATCCGTGCATAGCATGGGTTCATCGCTAGAGTATGATTATATAGCAGAATCAATCATCATGGAAAATTAGAGCCAAGACGACCATTCGGGAATAGAATTGTTATGCTCTTTTGATCTAATCTAAGTGATCTAATATTTTAATGCATGAATTTTGTGGTTAAAAGTATAATATTTTAATTAGCTAATAAAAAAAACGAAAAACACATCATTTTATTTCATGCCTCCGTGCATAGCATAGGTTCATGCTAGTATATATTTTATTGTGCTTTTAGTTTTTTTAATCAAACACTTTTCATATCATATCATTTGGTGTTCGTGTTTCGTGGTGCTGTATACTGCAGTGACCGAACCTATTGGAGATTGATTCGGAGCCGGTTGAATCCGGAGATCGGGCGTGAAGTCTGTTCATCTATTGAATCTTGAAGAAGCTCTGGGAGCATCGGAGTTTGGCGAGAATAGGTAAAGGCTTGGGGTAAGGTTTTATTATTTTGCAATCTGTAATTCTTTTTTATTAATAGAATAAAGCAGTAGCGTTAGGCTGTGTGGCTTAGGGTTATTTAGGACCTTAAGTTTTTCTACGCAAATTGTGCGTCTCTTGTCTCCATTTTATTTTCACTGTATTACTTGTGATTTGGTTAAATTGAATTAATCATGACAATTAACCAGATTTTTATTTAATATGTTTTTTAATCGGTTATTCAACTTACAAACTAGTACATTTTTATCAAAACTCCTATTCAATTGAATAGGAGTTAATTGAACGCTTCCGCATAATTTCAGTCCTAGCTCCTAAGCATTACTCTAGCTTCTGCAACGGGTTTACAGGATTTTGGACAACCTTCCTGTTGCAGTTCTTTGGCAAAGAGGGGCTAGTGGTCAAAGGAATGTTTTTTATGAGCGTGGATTTTGCGTAGGGGTTAAAGGAAAATATGCTGGTGTAAGCTTTCTGTTACATGGTGCTTTTCTTCATATTTGGTTGGATATTTGTTCATTGATCTAATTTGATGGCACAGAGAAATAATGAGAGATACTTTATCCACAATCACTTGAGCTTCAAAGTTATGTATCACAAGGACCCTGAGACCGACTTTGCTAGCATTGTTGGTTTCAAGGTTACTCCAAGCAGGTTTAGCAGCATTCTCTATTACGTATTTGTTAATTGTTAAGCGTCTGCAAAACAATATCAAGTTAGTCTAGCCTCTTTTTTCATTTATCATTCTTTGAATTACTGGTTTTTCTACTTGGCTGCTGCAAACAGTGTTAATCACGAGTACAAGAAATGGGACGATGAGAATCTTCAGTTGCTAGCATGCAACCGGAAAACCAAGGCGGTAATTCAACCGAGCACAGTTCCACAAGAGATAGACACTGACAAGGAAGTTGTGTTCACCTATGGTGTTTTGTTTGAGGTAAACCTATTTTTTGACCCATTGCATTTCTTTTTGTTCCTTGGTTTCACAGAAAAAAGACGGGGATACTGGATTTCTATTCGATACTGTTCATTTACATAGTCGATGGGCTTAACACCAGCATAAGAAATGTGATTCCCAAGTATCATGGTGTGAAATATTTTAACTGAGTCTGAAATTGCAGTATCCTTAGCACTGTTGCTGTTTGATTAGTGTCTTATCTGCGTCCATCTGTTGGCAGTCCAGTAACATCAGATCAGATGGGCATCACGTTGGGACACATATCTTCTCATGCGTGACGATCAAATTCTGATAATCGTTCTCCTTCTTTCCGGCGTGGTGGGTATCATCATGGTAAGAACTGTCTATAGACAAATCGCTGATTATAATCAGTTGGAGGCCCAAGATGAGGAATACGAAGAAACAGGATGGAAGCTAGTTTACGGGGATGTTTTCAGGCCACCCGATAATTCCGGTTTGCTGTGTGTTTAACTGTTTATGTTGGTACTGGAATCCAAGTTTTCGGAATGACCTTAGTCACAATCATCTTCGCATTGCTCGGCTTCCTCTCGCCTTCCAATCAAGGCAGGTTGTTGGAGAAGGGGAAAATCTTTCCATATTATGCGTGATTCTAATCACAGATTCGCTACCTATACTGTGGTGATTTGTTGCTTAAACTGGTGGCTGAAGTTATGGGATTGTTTCCCTTATTGATCACATGTAATGTGTATTTATATTTAGGGTGTTGTATTACAACAACCCATGAATAAGATTTCTCCTCACTTCTCCCGTGGACTAGGTCACAAATCCTTTGTGACTGAACCACGTAAATACTTCTTCTTTTACGTTTTCTACATGGTATCAGAGCAGGAAGAAGGTTAGGTATTGTACCCCTTTCTTTACGTTCCTGCAAATCTCGTTTTGAACACTCTTCACGAAAAACCTCGTATCTTTTTCTCTGAAACTCGGATTTACGCAAGGTCGGTGGCGTTGAATTCGTATAGTTCATATCTACCCATGTCTCATGTAACCTTAAAGCTTTTCTTTCCTCAAGTTCTAATAATTGCACTTGGATTGTGGATTCTGGAGCTACTGACCACATTACTAATGATCGTGGTAACTTATGTGAGTTTATTCCTGAAACTACTAAATCTGTGTCGGTTGGCAATGGATCATCTGTTCCTATTCATGGTTGTGGTAAACTAGAATTTTTTTCTAACCAACAATATTCTGAAACACTTTATATTCCATCATTTCCTTCCAAACTACTTTTTGTTGGCAAACTTACCAACACTTTGAATTGTGACATTACTTTTTCTCCTACTTCTGTGATCTTTCAGGATCGAACCACGGGGAAGAAGATTGGTGAGGGCATTTATTCTCATGGTCTATATCTTCTCGAGTCACCCTTGAAAGCATTGGGTGTCCAACAGTCGAATATTTGGCACAAGCGTTTAGGCCATCCTTGTGATCGGAATTTGTCCTTGTTCCACATGCACCATCTTCAAGTCCTTGTGAAGTTTGTCAGTTTTCTAAATTATCTAGGTTGCCTTTTAATTCTTCTTTATCTGTTACAGCTAAACCATTTGAGTTAATTCATTCCGATTTGTGGGGTCCTGCTCCTATTGACTCTTGTGATGGTTTTAAATATTTTGTGACTTTCATTGATGATCATTCACGTGCAACATGGGTTTATTTGTTAAAAAAAAAGAGCGAGGTTGCTACTATTTTTCAATCTTTTCACGCTATGATTGTTACCCAGTTCAATGCCCATGTTAAAGTGCTTCGATCTGACAATGACACTTAGTTTATAAAAAATCTTCTTGCCATTTTTTGGGGAGCCAAGGGATTATACATCAAACTAGCTGTGTTGACACTCCACAACAAAATGGAGTCGCCGAACGCAAAAATCGACATCTCTTGGAAACCACTAGATCAATCATGTTTCAGATGCGTGTTCCCAAAAACTTTTGGTCCTATGGTGTACTTACAACAACCTACCTCATTAATCGACTTCCAAGTCGCGTCCTTAGGTGTAAGTCCCCTCTTGAAGTTCTTAAGCAACGCAAAATTGATATATCTCATATACGGGTTTTTGGATGCCTTTGTTATGTGTATGTTCATGCGTCCCATAGAGATAAACTGGATGCTCGTGCTCGTAAATGTGTTTTTCTTGGGTATTCTTCCACCCAAAAGGGCTACATATGTTTTGATCCCACGAGTCAAAAGCTTATTGTCTCTCGTGATGTTCGCTTTGTCGAAGATACACCTTTTTTCCAAGACTCGAATGTTAATCAGCTTCAGGGGGAGTATTTTGATGATGTCATTCCTCTTCCAATTATTGAGAAAAATTCTATTGATCCTTCATCCCTAATAAATGTCTCACCAGAAACTTCTGTCGTGGCCCCTCCTGTGGAAGTTCAAGTCCCTCCTTCTCCCGAATGCCAGTCCTCTTTTCCATATGTGCCACCCCAACGTCGATCTACCAGGGTAAGTCGTCCTCCAGCCAAAATGCAAGATTTTTATAGCTATCATGCCTCTGCTTTTCCAATTCAAAACTATTTGTCATATGCTAACGTGTCTCATTCATACTCTGCTTTCTTGAGTTCTATTATCAATGAGCCTACTAGCTTTCATGAAGCTAATAATCATTCAGTTTGGAAAACAGCTATGAAGGAGGAACTTCTTGCTCTTGATCAGAATAAAACTTGGAGCATTGTTCGGTTACCAGAAGGAAAAAAAGCTGTAGGATGCAAAGGGGTTTATAAGATAAAATACAATAGTGATGGGACAATCGAGCGGTATAAGGCTAGATTAGCTGCAAAGGGATATGCTCAAACTTATGGAGTGGACTACAAAGAAACATTTGCCCCAGTTGCCAAAATGAACACGGTCCGAGTGTTGTTGTCCATTGCTGTCAATTGTGATTGGGATTTGTTTCAGATGGATGTGAAAAATGCATTTTTGCATGGAGAACTAGAAGAGGAAGTTTACATGACTATTCCCCCTAGACACCCTCAAGAAGAACAAAAACAATTAGTGTGTAAATTGAAGAAGGAGAGCTCTTCCATATCCCCCATGTACTTTTGGGGATACCATATCCCCCCTCCTTATAGCCCTTGGAACTTCATCAACCAATCACAGCCATTAAATTAAAAATTGGAAATTAATAGCTACCCCTCAAACCGGTTACCCAGGAAAAAAAAAAAAAAAAAAAGAAGAAAAATTTGACCTCACATCTAACCATGGTTACTCACGTTTTTCCCCCGTTTTTCCCTTCTCTCTCCCCAGTCCCCAGTCAGTCCCTTCCCCTCCCCTACACCGATCGATCTCTCACCCTCGCCCTCTCTCCGTGCAAAACGAAACCCTAAATGGAAACCCCTCTTCCTCCCCCTCTCCGTTTGTCTCCATCATTATGAACAATCGGTTTCACCGTAGTTGTTCATAACCCTAGCACCCAAAATCTCACACCGCCATTCGCGAAAAAAACAATCGGTTCCACCAAAACAATGGAGTAAACCAAACCGTCGATATAGTTGTTCATCGACGACGAAGAAGAAAGAGGTACGGTTGTCGACGGCGGGAAGATTTGTTCGAGAAGTCGAAAACCCTAGGAATGCCGACTTCACTGCTCCAAATCCGTATCTCTGTTGTTTGATGTTTCGATTTGGTAAGTGTAATATCTGTAATTTAATTCGAAAATTAAACCTCATTTATTTGATTTTTCGTCCATATGAGTTTTTCGTATCGGTTTTTTTATTTCGGCGAACCCATGGTGATGCCCCATGGTGTGAAACAAACAGGTTCTTGTCTTTCACCTCTTCCTCTATCCGTCTTCCGTTTATCATTCGATAAATACAGAAGATTGGGGTCCCTGTAAATGCATGTTCCCCTTCCATCCCTGTTCTGGGGTTCGGTTCCTCAGATTTATGGATTTTAGGGCTAAATAACAATCGTTCACAATTTACAGGATAGCAAACGGTGAACACATCGGTGGTGGTTGATTCTTTATAGGCCATTGAAGCCACTTCTGAGGTTTGAAAGGTAATTTCAACCATTTCATTCTGTTTGATATTGATACTTGGAAATTTGATGTTTGATTTTATTGAGTTTTCACGAAATTAAGAACGGTTATCATCAAATTGAAATACTGTTATTGTCTGTTATTGTTGGTGACTGTGGTTGGAAGGTTGACTAAATAAGAAAAAAAAAAGAAAATAGGGCTCTGATCATGTGCTTTATTATATTTTATGTTTTTGTGTGTGTGGCTGATATTTTAATTTGGTTTGAAAAAATGTGCTCTGGTAGTAAAATCATGTCACCTTCATTGAAATTATTTTCGCAAACTTGAAACATTAATTTAAGCAGTGTAAATGTAGGGGATAGAAAATCACTGGAGTAGGTACAGAGTGTGAAGCATTTGAATGCATCACTGACGGGTATGGATCATGCATGTGAAAATCACTGGAGTAGGTACAGAAATATAGGCTGTTGTTTCGTTTTTGTGCTTCCTAATCTCCAGGTTTGCTTTAAAAGTATAGATTGAGGGTGGTTGTGTTAGATTCGATTAGGTATAGTTAATTCTCCAAATATTTAGTTAGGTTTGAAGGTTTGATACCAGGTGAATATATGCAATCTGAAATATAGGCTGTTGTTTCTTAGCTTTCTTGAGAAAGTTGGATTTGGAGAACCAATATCATATTATCATTAGGTTAATTGGTTTGGTTTGATAGAAATTGCCCAATGCTACTCACTCTTGATGTGTCAAATTAATGTGCAGTCAATTAAGGGGACATTCTGTCCTTCAATCTATTTACAAGGCCATTTATAATACTCGTATTAATATTGAAAAGAGTACTTAAGTTAACCCACTAATCGGACCATAATCCCTAGACAAGTGGGTCCCTTTCATACTCAAAATTTGCTTAATATCCCCGTTGATGTCTCGACATTGAGTTGAACTTAAGCTTTATACTTTACCTCTTATTTTAATTTCCTTAGTGACAAAGAAAGTTAAGTAAAAATAGCAGATGAATATAGAAGAGAGTTGTCTACATTTTTGTATTCATAACTTAAAAGATAGGGGGGATGGTAATGAATTGTAGAGAATTGTTTATGTGTATTTCCTAATATCATTATATATCATTTCTTTTTATTTATGTGTCTATCTTACTTACTAATTAATTGTATAGTTGAACAAAATCTTTGTGAACTTGGTTTATTATGTAGTGGTGATGGAGAGTCCGACTAGTAGGAGTAAGGGAATGGGTGTGGAGATGGATTCCTACGAATCTGAATCACAATCGGAGTGTTCCCCTAGAGATACAGATAGGCACACATTTGTCGATAACAATGTCAATGGGAACAAGGAAAGGCTCACTGACGGTGAAATTATGCAAATGAAATTTGCAACGGAGGATGAGGCACATTTTTTTTACAATACATATGCCAAGGCAAAGGGGTTTAGCATTCGCAAATGTAAAAGTAAACCCCTAAAGGGCAATGATCTGAAGGTAAGGTTTAGGGTTTGGGTTTGTTCAAAGCAAGGTAAAAGACACATGCGATACTTACAATTGGAAAATCGGAGTAGACGTCATAGGCCTGAAACTAGAACTAATTGTGGTGCGAAATTCCGTGTCCGTTATGAGAGGCAAACAGACAGATACATTGTTACGAACTTTGTGAGTCTTCATAATCATGACTTAGCAGCCCCCCATTGTGTTCCATTTTTACGGTCTCATAGATGTGTAAAGAGTGCGGACCATGCTCAGGCAACCGCCATGAAAAATATTGGCATGAAAGAAAGTCAGATTATGGACTTTGTCACATGTCAGTCAGGGGGCTTCCACAATGTGGGATACACAAGACGAGATTTGCGCAATAAACTGTATAGGGACCGCACAGCAGCACTTAACGATGGGGACGCTGAGGGTGCATTGGGGTATCTATCTGGTAAGGGGAAGAACGATCCCCTATTTTTTTTCAAGTACACCGTAGATCATAATGATCGGTTGGAGGCACTATTTTGGGCAGATGGGAGGTCACGGATGGATTATGCCGCATTCGGAGATGTGTTGGTGTTTGACACAACCTATCGAACCAATTCTTACAAGAAACCATTTGTCATATTGGCGGGTGTTAGTAATCATTTTACGACCGCTATATTTGGTTGTGCCTTGTTGGCAAGTGAGACCGAGGAAACGTATAACTGGGTTCTTTTGACATTTGTGGAGGCTATGGATGGGAAAAAACCGATATCTGTTATCACTGACGGGGATTTGGCAATGCGCAATGCCATTAGGAACATATTTCCACGTGCGAGGCATCGTCTATGTACGTGGCATTTGGAGCGAAATGCTTGTAAAAATGTCCACATGCCTGATTTTGTCTCCGACTTTACAAGACTAATGCTTATGGAATGTCATCCGGAAGAATTCGAAGCAATGTGGCCTCAAGTGGTGTCACACTACAAAGTAGAGAAAAATAGTTGGGTGTTGGAGACTTACAACGACCGTGAAAGATGGGCTGAGGCATATCTTCTTGGCCATTTTTTTGGCGGGATGAGGAGCACTCAGCGGTGTGAAGGTCTAAATAGTTATTTGAAGCAATTCTTAAAAGTCCGGCTACGGCTATTTGAATTTGTTGAACAATATGACCATGGTCTAGATAGGATGCGCGTTGCCTATGCGGAGGCTGAAACGGCGACAGAGCACAGTACTCCCGTTTTGATAACGCAGCTGCAAAGTTTAGAGAGACATGGGAGCGAGGTCTACACGCAATACATATTCAAATTGTTTCAGGATGAGATACAACGCGAAAGTGCATTGGTTGTGGCTAATCGCGTTGACGAGGGAGAAGTTCGTCGTTTGTACTACCTTGAGCATTATGCACGGCGGGAAGGTAATTGGACGGTGGAGTATAATCCTGTTGGTAACCAAATAAAATGTTGTTGTTTGATGTTTGAGTCCTTTGGGTTACCGTGTTGCCACATGATTTCGGTCATGAAATATGAACATTTACTTGCTATTCCTGAAAGCTTAATCATGCAACGATGGACGAGGCGTGCAACGCCTCGACAACCCACTCTTGGCCAAATATCTCCAAGTATGACCTCTATGGCACGGTATGGAATATTGAGTTCGGGTTATAACTTGATGTCATTCTATGCATCGCATACTCATGAGTCGTTTGAACATGCAAGGCAAGTCTCTCATGAAATGACATCTTGGATGAGAGACCGTTGGGAGAAGGTAAAGAAGCTGCGTACATCACATGTGGGTGAACCAAGTTCTGTAGGTAGTCTATTTGGCGTGGGAGATCCAGTGATAGTCAAGACAAAAGGAAACCCTGGGAATAACGCTGAAATTAAAGGAGCTCGAAAGGCTAGGAAGTGCCGGGTGTGCCAGAGTATAGGTCACGATAAGCGTACATGTCCGAAGTTGAAATCGAAGGAGTCCTTGTAATTTGTGTAAGGTTGAATTTCAGAAATGGGTTTACGACTTTCTGGGATATGATATTGTAATTTGTGTTACCTTGTAATCTGTTTTTTCGCATATGGGTTTAAGACGATTCTGGGATATGATATTGTAATTTGTGTTACCTTGTAATCTGTTTCTTTCGCATATGGGTTTATGATATTATGAACCTGGCCAGTATGTTGTAACATGGCCAGTGATATCTTTCTAAATTTATCAACTCTGGAAACCCTGTTGTTAATCGATTGACCAACTGATCAGAATGATCCAGTGACACCTATTACGTTTTCATGTAAGGCCATGGTATGTTAATGTGTGAGAGGCCAAATTGTTAATGTGTTCACCATTTTCCATGAATTATTGTACACACTACTACGTGATGTTCTACATTGACGGTGATATCTTTGTAAATTTATCAACTCTGGAAACCCTGTTGTTAATCGATTGACCAACTGATCAGAATGATCCAGTGGCACCTATTACGTTTTCATGTAAAGGCCATGGTATGTTAATGTGTGAGAGGCCAAATTGTTAATGTGTTCACCATTTTCCATGAATTATTTTACACACTACTACGTGATGTTGTACATTGACGGTCTTATCTTTGTAAATTTATCAACTCTGGAAACCCTGTTGTTAATCGATTGACCAACTGATCAGAATGATCCAGTGGCATGTGGTTTATTCAATTCATTGTCAATTACTCTTAACATATAAATGTGGTTATTTAAATTATTTCATGTGCAGGTACTCCATCATGAACACGCGTAAAAGGAAGGCTGAGGTGACGCAAACCCGTACTTCCAAAAGGCAAGCTGCAATTAAGGATGTTCCCATGTCATCGCACACCATGGAGCCCGTCATGAAGCCACGAAAAAGGAAGGGCAAGGCACCAACTGAAACCTCGAAATAAAAAAGGCAAGTTCAATCTAACGATTTCCCTTTGGCGTCGAATGAATCGAGTGAAACTAGGACTGCCATACACAATACCGTAGTGCAAGGTGTTCAAATGTCTGTTGAGCACCTTGGTTCCTATGCTACTCGTGCAGTTATATGTGAGAGATCTGTGGCGATATGGGAATTGTGTAATTCACAAATCCAACACGTTGTAGACACAAGTCGATTGGAACCCATTTGTGAAATCGAGGGAAGAGCCAATAAAAACCTTGTCCGGGAGTTTTATGCCGGGATTGACAGATCTATGACTGACCTTGGTGAGGAGACAGTGACGAGCGTTGTGCGCGGGGTTAGGATTGTTGTGACTCCGGATGCCCTTGCTAAGTTTTGGAAGTTCAATCGACCATCACCGGATGAATCATTGTTAAAAGCCGTTACAAAGTACCCTTGGAAGGAAGTTTGGGCAACGTTGTTAAAAAATGGTTGCGAACCAACTCAGAGCAACATCATTTACGTGAATACACTAGAGCGAGACTTCGTGTTCCTCCACCATCTATTTTGGTGGAATGTTAACCCGAAACCCCCACTGAGATCTCTAACTAAGGACCAGGCTCGCATGATATTTGCAATATACAATGGAACACCGCCGGATATAGCCATGTTCTGGTTTTGTTGTATTTATGCGGTATATTCGAAAACAAGTTCAGTTGCCTCGCTTCCCCTTGGAATATTGTTGACGGACCTTATGTTGAATGAGTACGGTGTTGTTGTCGATCCGGATGATGAATGGTAGGTCCAAAAGAGTCCATTAGGGCGTGCAACACTTGGAAAGTCCGAAGGGCAGAGCAAGTTGCATCGGGTTAGTAAGTGCCCCAATCTTGCAACGGTAGAAGGGAACAATGACCTCCTACTTTC
Source organism: Vaccinium myrtillus (assembly GCA_016920895.1). Taxonomy (NCBI): domain Eukaryota; kingdom Viridiplantae; phylum Streptophyta; class Magnoliopsida; order Ericales; family Ericaceae; genus Vaccinium; species Vaccinium myrtillus. The sequence goes on along the minus strand of JADGMU010000159.1, from coordinate 458 downwards.
TATTCACGAGAATATAAGCGATGTATTTGACTTGTTGGTGGATATAAAGAAAAAACAGGTTACATTGGAGAAAAATCAATTGGAGCTGGGGCAAAGAATGACGAGGGTTGAGAGAAAACTAGGCATTAAGAATGGCAATGGTGTGGAATCCTCCAAGGCAGTCGAGGATGATGATGAAAGTGGTGATGAAGAAGGTGATGGTGATGATGAGGAAAGTGATGGTGATGATGAGGAAAGTGGACCTCATGATGAAGAAGATGAAATTGAGATCCAAAGTGAGGGAGATGACGAGGACGAGGACGAAGATTAGTGTTCAAGGTACGTAATATTCCCTTGCATTTTATTTTCTATGTTCCTTGCAAATTTGATTTAATCGAATGTAGAATCGATTGTAAAGCTTGTTTTGCTGCTGTTGCAGGAGTATAGAGACCATTCTTGTGATGAGTTTGGTTGGTTTT
>JADGMU010000157.1:0-13027 GCA_016920895.1 Vaccinium myrtillus | reverse complement strand
ATGGCAGGTCATTTTATAGTTCCCTTTTAGTTACAAATGTTGTTTTGGTGGGGACTGAAGTTGGTCGAGGTTTCATCTAATAGTTGTTGTAATCATAGGGTTTTTTTTTTTTTTTTTTTTTTTTTTTTCAGTTCCAGATCTTGAAACATTGAACTTCGTGATTTTGAGCCGGACAGATCAGTATGATATAAGAGAAGTTGAGGTATGAATTGGCTTCTTATTTTTCTTGGTAGTATCTGATACTGGCACTCCTTTTGAACATAAACAAATTTAAATTCTAGGCATAGGTGTTGTTAAGTGTGGGGCTACAATTCCTCGATTCAGTCTACTCTCAACTCAGATAAACTGCTTCCCTTGAACTATTTGCCTGATCCAAGTCCTGACCCTTTAGCACCCACAACCGTACTGACCGAGTCCACAATCGCCCTCCTAGTCACGTGACAGGGAAGGGAGAGATAAGAACTCAGATCTAGGATTTGAGTAGCAGAATGTGTGTACTTTTCATTGCTGATTACCTTATAAATCCTGGACTTGCTCCCAAGAATCACAGGCGAATAATGGTGGATGAATCATTGGGTTTGGAGTGCCTATGCCTAACACTTAAATAAATTCAACACTTAAATAAATTTTCAAAGAACAATCACAATTACTTATGAAATGAAACAATACAAAGTTAAAGTTATACTAATTCATTATATAATAACAGAAAAGTCAAAATGCAAAGCCTCCAAATACATCTTATCTCAAGAACGCATGAGTATAACTTGAATATTAGTCGTGTTGCATTTTTAGAAGCAAAAGCATCAATTACATTTGAAATCACCACTCATTTTCACATGGGGTAATTAGGAATAATGAATGATTGGGCATGAAGCACCACTCAACATGGGGGAGCTGAGTAAATTTTAGACACAGACATTGAAGTTGAAAAAGAAAGAGGTATTAGGAGATGCATGTGCGGGTTTCAACATGATCGGAGTTATTTTAAAAGGGAATATCCGTCAGTCACACACAAAAACGAATCAGTTGATTTTGGTTAAGAATCTAAAACTGTAAGAACTATTATTAAAATTTCAAAAACAACGAGAGAAGTTTTTATAAATATTCAGGAACATGAGGAGGTCGTTGTAATATATTGTAGTACGAGGGGAAAGTTTGGTCATAAGTTAGTCAAAGGGCCCACTTGCATATGGACTTGCATTACCCGATCACGAGGCAAAACATACAACAGTCAACTTTCTTTCTTTTTTTTTTTTTTTTTTTTGTAACAGGGGGATATTTAGTTTGGGCTTAAAGGCCCAATTCTCATTACAATTGTTTGGGTCTAAAAATCAGATTGGGCCACTTTATTTATCCTATTGGGTCATAAAAAGACACCTACCCAAGCCTACTATTAAAAAGAATGAGAGTGCCCCTATTTGGAGATTTTTGATGCCCTGCAGCCTGTGCCTCGTGAGCCACAGCCCTGATGACGCCACCATGACGGGCACAAGAGAATATATCACGAGCACATGCTCCCAATAGATAACAACGTGTTATAGGTCGTTCCGGCTGAGGTCACTTGTCAGAATCGGTTACGAGCACATGCCCTTTGTAATGTTATGCTGAGTCAGCCCTAGGATCCAATCCTTCGGTACTAACGCAATACTTCGTTGTATCTGGGCTTGTTGACTCTTCGTCCAGACAGGCTGAGCTTCAGCATTACTCCTATTGTGGAGCTAATTATAGGATTGACTTCATATGTCTTCGGTTTTGCCAAGACAAGAACCGAAGCCCCAACACTTCTAATCGGATGTGGTAGCTCCTTTAAATCTTATCGAAGGGTCCCTCATTGGTAGCCTTCTCGGTGTTGTGCCTTAGAGGTGTCCTGTTCATCCGATAAGTGTAGTCTTTGGTTACATTCTGGATTGTATTTGATGCTCGATATATCCGGGCCCCTACATTAAGAAAATCCTCAAAACTCTCTTGTAGCTATATGAATGTATTGAAGCATTCGGTATCATGGAAGGATCAATAGAATTTCACAATGTGGAATTTTTTGTTTGAGTTTGGACCATGGAAGTGATCATACACTTTCTTTAATAAAATCCTTGTTGCCCGTATAAAGATGCCCTCGGACAGGATGGAGTTATTTGAATGAATTTGATACCTATCCTCAATTGATGTACTCTTACTTTGCGCTGAACCTTCAAAATCATTATCCAAAATAATTACTTATTTTGCTATTGACTTTAGTCAATCTAGTTATGCAGGCAGCCCTTATAAGAACTTTGAAGGCATCCAACCCAAAAACCAGAGGTATTTAGTTGATAGGCCATGAGACTATATTAACTAAGTTTGGGTGGCTTAGTGAAGCGATGTGGCACTAGTTTCTTACACTTCGCCCATACATATGGGCCCTTATGCGGAGGTGATGTAGAGAAAGAGGGAAAGTAGTTCTTATCTGAGGATTGCACATGATGCTAGTTAATGGCAGGGCACATTGAAACAATTGAGAAATATATGGGACCCCTTATAATGAACCATGGAGTATTTTGGAGGGATTCTTTCTCATTGCATATCATTTGTCCCTTCCTTTTGGTTGACATTCTAGTTCCTGTAATAATTGAAGTCTTGCTGTGAAAGAATTAGTTCCATTACTCCAATGTAATAATTGAAATAACTGAAATGCAATGGTTACTTTCTGAACTCCAATGCAATTTTCTATCCACTTTTGCGAATAACCCTTTGAATATCGGGACTAAGAAATAAAAAGGAAAGGTTTCATCTTTTTCCCTTCAAATGGACAAGAATTATTGGAGATCAAAGAAAGGAATCATGGACCAAAATTTTGGGATGAAGTTAGTATATGGCAATACTTCGTTGATACCTGTTTTTATATGCATCGTGTTGTTCCTTACTCATTTTGGTACCATCTAGTTATCTTAATGAACAAGAATATCGCTCTGGGTCTCTCTCAAGTTTCAACTTCCCTTTATAACAATGATCTGTTGTCTTTTCTGTAGTTCTTATATGCATGATATCTGAACAGAAGTTTAATCTTGAATCAGCCGTTCTTTATAGCTGAGACAACAATCCTGGGAAATATGGATTTGATTTCAATGGCTTGAATCAGCCCTTCAACGTCTTAGCAGAATACCTGTTTGCTAAGGTAGATAAGGATGGTGTCTGTGGGAGGTTCTGGGGATGAATTGATTGTTGTTCGTAGAATTATATGCCTTCTCAATTGTCTGCTTTTTCTTTTACACCTTCTCAGAATACAATGAAAGAGAGCATGGAGATGACCACCCCTGTCTTTACTCGTAAGACTCAATCTGATGGGGAAAGAATGGAAATGACAACCCCTGTGATAACAAGAAAGGTACTTGGTTTTCTTGCCTCTGGTATCAAAAGTGTAATTTTTTTAAAATCTAAAATTACATTCCATAGCAAATAAGCCACCTCTTGTATTTGGTGCTGGGTTTGTTCACTATTGCTTCTTTTTTTTTGGAGGCGACGCATATTAAAATCAATCCTGTTAGAATGATTAAATGGTTTCATTTAAAAAATATTGATTCAATAAGAAATGTGATATAGTCTTGGGTCTTTGGCTTAACAGGTCATGTATTTGTTAGTCAGAGTTTGGAAGACTTGCTTAGCCACGTATGGCTGCTAAACTTGCCGACTTTCGGCATTATGGGTCCTCAGTCAAGATACGTTATAGTCAAGAACGTATCAATCTTGAAGCTAATGAATATAAGGTTTATGATGCTTAGTATCGGCAGAGGGATGGAATTGTTAAAAAAAAATCTGCAGAGGCTGAGGACTTAGGTTTGCAGATCTTGTGGTTCTATCAAAAAATGACGATCTTTTATTAGAATCCTTATTGTTTTCTTTCTTTTATTTCTTTAGAAATTGAAGCTGTTCTAAAGATGGAGAAAAGCATGTCCAGCTTGATGGCCTGAGTTTCAAAGACATCATTGTGCACTCGTTAAAAACTCAATTAAATCTATGCGCATGCCTTATTTATAAATTTATAAAGATCAAACTTTGGCCAGGGAGAGTAGACCAAATAAGTGTTAAACACTGATGAAGATGTACTGATGCGGCTCAGTTGGGCTTATTACCTTGTTTTCAATTATAAATCTAATATTGCATCGAAAGATGTCCTCAAAAAGGTTAGTAATTTTTCAATACAGTCCAGTTACCCCTCATCTGGTCGGTGCCTTCATCACACTTGGTCCACGAGTAACTCATATTAATATTTCAGACTGCATTCATTCAGTTTGGGGCATGCAAGCACTGATTAATAATGTGCTTGATTACATACTTCCCAATTCCTTGGTAGGGGCATAAGTGATTCATTTGTCCAGTAATATAGTGTTAGTAAGTTGATTTGACCAAAAGCATCTGATCTAACAAATTTTCACTTGGAACTATTTGATAGTATATCCGATATAATCCAGACTGAACAGATGCCAAGCGTGTAAGCAGAATAATCCAATTTGTTGGTTGAATGCATGGATTTATGGGCCACACTTATTTCCCAATATCTACTATTTCTTCAGTTTTCTTACTTTGCTTGCAATTTGCTTTAGCTGGAAGATCAAGACAAGTGGCAGATGTCTTTCGTTATGCCCTCAAAATATGGTGCCAACACCCTTGCTGCCAAAAGGTTCATCTGTTAGGATCAGGGAGGTCCCAAGGAAAATTGTTGCAGTTGCTGCCTTTTCAGGTTTGTCAGTCCAACTTTAGAAGGCTTTGATACTGAAAATCTTGGAAGCAGTTTGATACATATGTTACTTCATGTTTATGATCACAATCTCAGGAGGTTAAAATACCAATCTAAAAGTAAGACATGACAGTGGTGTTGAGGTTGTCTAGAAGTCATTCCCAATGTGAAAATTTTGTTAGTGGTATGCAGTGCATTCCCAATTGATGTTTGGCAAGGCATTCCTGATGTGCATGAGGAGAATGAAACCTTTTTCGTTTCGTTCTTGAGCGATTGCTGATTAACAGAATAGCTATCATGCATTCTTTACAATTTGTATAAATAAAATCTGGTGAAAGCACTTAGCTGCCGTACAATTCTATGGTTCAATGCAGTTAAAAAGGTTATTGCAGACGTGATAACTTGAGCTCCTAGGATGACTGAATTCTTGTTCTCTTATTCGAATCAGGCTTTGTAACGGATGATGAAGTTACACGTAGGAGTCAAAATTAAGAGATGCTCTAAAGAATGACCCTGAATTTCAAGTAAAAGAGGGTGCATCGGTGGAAGTTGCACAGGTAATTTTTGAAAGCATATCAATAGTTTTTGGCAGATTCTATTTGCATCCCACAATTTGGTCCATGCAACCCACTAAAAGCTATGAAAATTTAAGACAAAAATGTCCTCATATGTAATTACTATTTTATCCCTGCAATTTCTAAAACGACTACTTCTAAACACAACACTATTCATCTTTTTCCTCCTCCTTCCTATGCAACAACCCTTCATCTTCCTCACTCCTCCTACCCTAAAACTCTTCATCTCCTATACTGCAAAGCACTATCCTCTTTCATTTCCCCTCCTTCCTCATCTCTCTCAATGGTAAACCAAGCAATGGAATCAATGGGAGGCTCCTCCCCTTCCATTATAAACTTTGACCCTTTCACCAATGGAATCAAATTCGATTTCAAACACCATAGTAGTGGAGAAGGAAGTTAGTGTAACGGACATGGTGGTTTTGGGAGCCGATACCGCAATGAGAGGGAAGCCCACAACAATTTTGATTTTCTGGTTTTAAAACCCAAAATTGGTAGAGATTTTCGGATATTAAAACCTGAAATTGGTAGAGATTTTCTGATATTAATACCTTAAATGTGTTGCAATTTCGGATATGAAAACCCGAAATTTATTACTCATTCGTCCCCAATAATAGTTGAGTATTCCGTTTTGGGTTGTCCCTTAAGAAATGTATGTTTTGAAAATTTAATGGGTAAAAGTTTGTCAATTATTATTTTGCTGTTTTGAAAAGCTAATGGGTAAAAGTAGAAAATTTTTTGGAAAGTAGAGGTAAAGTTGATGTAAAATATGTAATTATGATGTTTTTTTAATAAGTTGGATTTACGAAGCTATGCACCTAAAAAGATCCAGACTTTTTGGGATTGAGTATCTGAAGATTGTGTAGAGAGAAAAAAAAAATTGGGTTTTCTTGGTCTCTTGGGATTTTGAATCTCCGAAAAAACTGTATATTTTTAAACTGCAGTATTTTTCGGATTTTATCCGCCCTTTTACGTGTTTGAAACTACTGTCAGTAATGATATAATTGCGATTGTCGTTTATCTGTACATATTTGAAAATCAGAAATTCAGAATAGCACCTCAATGTGCATTATGACAACATTAGTGTATCAAACCCACTTTGATACCAGCTGTGTCTGGTACTAAAATGTAAAACATCCAGTAAATGACTTGGATTCGATGGTGTATATTATATGATGTATATGTTCAACATCGTTAGATTTTCTACTAGAATTGTCGATCGTTTGGTTGTATATCTCTTGTGCAAGTTTTTCAACTGCAAGATTAAGAAATTTTAAGAGCTCATAGTTTATTGTGTGGTAGGCGCCTCAAGAACCCAACTGCAACCAACGATAGTTGATAGCTACGTTATAATGGAGGGAGAATTATACAAAATTCGTACGGAGAAACAAAATCCATCTATTCTATACTCCAAAGCATGAAATATGCTTTTACTCTTCATAGAAGGACAAAAGTTGAAGGTCAGTTTTGCCCCATGTTCAATTCCTAATTAAATAGTATTGACTTTCAGCAAATGAAAAGAAAATAAAATAAAATAAAATAAAATAAAATAAAAGTAAAAGCAGACATCCAAATTGTTTTTCAGAAAATTGGTGTAAATGTCAAGTTTGGGGCTTTAAATGATGTTTAGTCAAATTATTTAATGCTTCCAATACATTGATGTGAAATTTTTCATGACTCAAGGATAGAACTAGACAAAAATACCCTTAATGATAAAACATAGTGGGTTTAGGCATTTTGTGTTTAGGCACTTAGGGTGCACTTTTCAATTATAGGGTTTTAGTGGTTTAGACACTTTCGCGGGTACCCTAGTGTTTTAAGCACTTTCATAGGGTACCCTAGGGTTTAGGCACTTAGAGTGCACTTTTCAATTATAGGGTTTTAGTTGTTCATGCACTTTCATAGGGTACCATAGTGTTTTAGACACTTTCATAGGGTACCCTAGAGTTTAGGTTTAGGGTGCACTTTCCAATTATAAGGTTTTAGTGGTTTAGGCACTTTCTTAGGGTACCCTAGGGTTTTAGGCACTTTCATAGGGTACCCTAGGGTTTAGATTTAGGCACTTTCATTAGGTTTGGGGGTTTAGACACTTTCATTGGCAAGTGGGGACATTTTTGGAATGTGTAGGTGATTTGTCCTCTTGGCATTAAGGAAAAAGTTGATGTCCTTATTGAAGTAAAACCCCCTTATTATGTCCTCCCAAAAAACGGACCCATTGTTTTTGCCTTTCAAAAAAAAAAAAAAAAGAGTATAGGAAAAGAACATTTCAAAAACATGCTGGGACTTCTAATATCCCAATGTAAAAAGCTTCGTTGCCCCTTGGTGAGGAAAAAAGAATTCATTTCTCGTTCAGTTTCTTGGTGATGGCAAAGATAGCCCCAGCTAGCCACAGCCACAGTGATCCCTGAAACAATTATTGCAGACTCGAGTGTTTGCAGTGCATTCTTCTTTACCATTTCCTTTTGAGTTTTAGCTGCTTCATCAGCTTGCTCCTATATTATAACATTTTTGGACATCGATCAGCATCAAAACTATGGAAAGGAACATGAATATATATTAGTTGGATGTAATATTATTGAAGTAAACAGAATTAATGCACTTTTGGAAATTTCTCATGGTTGTACATATGTGTTGGGCTTGTGAAGCTAGCTTGATTCGAATATTTGGTTTGTACTGAGTTGGGTCTCATGGCTTCTGAAAATAGTGATTATCTCCACGACAGAGCAAAGTATGTTGCACCTGTGGAGATGTGCATAGTAATGGTACGGTTTGAGGAGCTTTATGAAAGAGTTGGGTCAGAGCTAGCAAGACAATTTACAATTGTTCAATGACAATCAGAATGCAATTCGTCTAGCGAAGAACCTAGCAATATTTCATTCAAGGACCAAACATATTGACATAAAGTATTACATCATTCTCTCACTGGTGGAGGCTGGTCGATTTACTTTAGACAAAATTGACACAAAGGGCAATCCAATGGACCTGTTAAGAAGGTGGCACGTACCATGGCTACTAGGGAGAAGGTGAAGGATTTTTTTAGCTTAATTCTATTGGATTTCAAGCAAGGAAGACAGGAGGAAGTTTCACACTAGCGATCCGAAGGAGGTATTAGCGAGGAGGCAGCAGATCAGTCTTAAAGTTGAGATTGTTGCACTTGTGAAGTCTGTTTCAATTTGGTTCTGTACTTCGCTAACTATTTGGGTTATAAATACTTGGTATAGTAGCCGATGTAAGTTGTATCCTTAATTGTTTATTTGATATGTAGTGGAAACTGGTATAAGTTGTGGAGGTATTCAGCTATACACTCGGGGAACCATGCACAAATTTCTTGTTTTGTTCTTGATTGTTCTTCATGTCCTGTGTTTGCTGATTTGGTCGATTTCTCAACAGTGCAAACTTGCGGATTTCTGGGATTTCCACCAGGTTGCTTAGGTGGTTAATTTTTTGGCTGCTTCCTTTATGTACTTTTCCCTTTCTCATTTTGCGAACACGATTTTGTATCATATGAGAATTAGTCTCTCCATATCATTGTGGGGCCGGGTAAGCTTTTCTACTAATTACCAACTCTTCCAATGAGCATGAAATTAATACAAAAATAGTTCTAACTTGCATTGATAAATTATTGCACGCAAGAAGTGATTTATCGCCAACTTGTTTATGCCCACACCACCCCCAGTGTAACGACCCGAATTTTTGTAAATAATAAAAATTTAGAATTCTAGCCATGCATGCAAGCGCATGGCACCGAGTATAATACTGGTGCACCCGAGTCCGTTTTAATACTGTACCCTAACCACCATCTTTATAACTCCCAACCAAATCGGTACTTTCTATTTTTCTAACTTGGTTCTTTGACCAAGTAAGAGAGAGAGAGAGAGAGAGAGAGAGAGAGAGAGAGAGAGAGAGAGAGAGAGAGAGAGGATTGTGTGCATGTGTTGTGTGCAAGTACTCTTGCACATGCAAGAGTTAATGCATATACACTTGTGCAAGCAAAGAGGACGCATGAGGGAAGTTTTACAAGCTGAGGTTTTGTACCCAAAACTAGTTAGAACAAGCCTTGTTATTTTGGGAGAAACCTATACACACCCACACAATGCTTGTATAAGAGGACATGCTACACCTAGGCCTCAATAGATTAGGCCTTGGCCCCCAAGGCTCCATGAAACATGACTCCATGTTTTAAGGAAGAATATTCTTCTAGAAGAGCCTATTGAACCCTATTTAGTTATTAATTACCCACATGCATATTGTGTGTATAAGTCCTAAAAATATTCCCATAACAAAGTAAAACCCTAAGAGCATTTTCTCACACCACCACCCACGTTACTTACCCCTTGGAATTCCTTAACTTGCAAGCATTGGTACCTATGGACCTAAGAACCTAGCCTAAACTCTAGAGTGGAAGTTGGAACTTCCCATGTGCACATTTAGTGCACAATTTATCACTCCCACATGGAGTAGTTCGGCCAAGAGGGGAGTGAGCAACTTCTAAATTTCTAGGGGGAGGAGAGAGGGAACATTGTTTTGCTATAAATAGCCACCCTTTTGCTCTTTTAGGACCACCTTTGCACTTCATATATGTATGTCTCTATATTCCCAACAAACTACCTACTTCTACCACCACAAAGTCAACCCATTTTAGACCTAATTAACTTCTTACTAAGTTAATTAGTAAGAAAGTTAAGTAGATTAAGAAGCCTCCACACCAAAGGATTGCTAATCGGCTTCCGGTTTTACACCGGAAATGAAGGTAGTTTTACTAAACTAACTTTCTAATTAGTTATTTCAGTTTCATTATGATGTTCTAATTAGTTTTCCAAGCTTAGTTTTGAAGCTTGATTGGGTTAATTTATGCATGCATTAAGCTACTAAGCATGTTACTTAGTGTTTAAGAAAGAGGATTTCATATCATGTTGAAAAGTTAACAAGGATGTTAATTAGGTTCTAATTAGAATAGTTCTTCATTAAATTAGAAGTTGGTTTAAAGAGATTAAAGTGGTTGGAAGTTGATTAGAAGAGATTAGAAGATGGGTATTCTAATTTAGTATTATTTTGTTGATATTTCTTGGAATTAGATGATTTTTCCTAAAATAAGAGATTAACTTTTGTTTAATGAGGACTTGTTTTACTAGTCTTTTTTTGTAAGAAAAATGTGAAATTTTTATTAAATAAATATGAGATAGAAGTTTTGATAATTTTCTTTCTAGAAAATTTTTACTAACTAATTAGTGAGTATATTTTATTGTTATGGTGAAAAAGAAGATTATCAAGAGTTGCTTAAAATATTTCTAGAAAGAAAGTTGTTGATTTTATGATTTTTATGAGGTTTACATTGGGGAGGGGTAAAATTTTCTAAAAAGAAGATTGCTATTCTAGAAAGTTCGTGGTCAGTTGAGTTTAAATTTTTGGCATGAAATTCTAGAAAGGAAGTTTTTTTATAATTATTTTGAAAGAGCAAGTTGACTAGTTTTATTTTCTTTAGAAGAAATGAAATAAATGAGAGAAAATTTTAAAGAGTATGATTTTATGAGAAAAATATTTTAGGAGGAAATAATTATTTTAGTTTGGAAGTTGGTGCATTAAAGTGCATGGTTTTTATGAAATTGTTCATTTGGGAAAATAAATAAATTTTGTTAGTTTATGGAATATTATGGGCATGATTTTGATTTTGAAAGAGCAAGTTGGAAAAATTTAATAAATGTCTAGATGAAAATGGAAAAATGAGTTGAAATGAGAAATGAAATTTTCGGAGAGAACTTGGAGGAATGGTTATGATGTCTTTGAGTAACGAGAGCACCACTTCCAGCTTCAAGGAGAGAACTTGGATGTTTGGGCTAAGCGTGCACAACACACGGTGAACGGACCTCATAAAGATCGGTTAAGTTCAAATGATATGAGATGGCCTGGGGACGTGTCGTGTGAGTCGCGGGTGTCACGCCCTCAAATTTATAACATAAATAAATAATAAGCCTTCGAAAATAAGAGTTGACATTTCAATAGTCTAAGTTCATAGCCATCTCACAAGTCAAAGTCTCACATCGATACTAGTCAATGGGTACCCGAAATCCCAAATATAAACTAAATAAGTCTTAAAATGTTATTACAATACCCAAGTCACAAGATTGAAATTAATAAGTTACAAATACATTTCTTTCAAAATATATATAAGACAAAGATGATCTAATAACTCTTATGTAAAATCCTCAAGTAACATCCAAGCACTCCATGCCAAACAAGCTACGCTCCATGCTGAGTACCTGAAATTATTAGGGTGGAGCTCACTAGCAAGAGAGAAAATTCTACCAATTCTAGATGCAATGAAATGCAAGTGAATGATAAACAAGTTAGGCACAAGTCACGCAACAAGTTTTAAGAAAATTTAATGGTTAAAGGATTAGAAATCAACTCATAAGACGCTAGATTCCTTTTTTTTTTTCCGATCATCCATCGTACTAGACACACACCCGACACGCTATATGTCACCTAAACATTTAGCATACACTTCTTATTCCTTTAAAACATTAGGTTATACTCCGGACGTGCAATATAGGCCCCTTGTTACTCCGGGCAAACCATAAAGGCCCCTTGTCACTCCGGGCAAACCATGAAGGCCCCTTGTCAGTCCGGGCAAACCATAAAGGCCTCGTGTCACTCCGGGTAAACCATAAAGGCCCCGTGTCACTCCGGACATACCATATCGGGCCCCGTGTCACTCCGGGCATACCCTGTCGGGCCCCGTGTCTTTCCTTTTTAATATATTTCATCCCTTTAATAAAATTATTCACAAGGCTCAATCACATATCTCATTTCATCAACATATCCACCGGTTCGAATAAAATATTATCATGTATCAAACATGCATTTATAAACCAAGTATTGATTATACAGTAACTATCAGTTTCTCAAGTGAATCACTAATCATATTTCCAAATTTCGGTGAAGAAGGAAAGAAACGTTCTTAAGGGTATTCATCATTCCTTCAGAGTAAGGCATTCCGGAGTGTCGAATGAGAATTAGACGTGCATTACGAGACAAGGAAAAACATCATTGAGAAACTGGAAAAGACGTCCGAGAAAAATCAGCAAACAAAGGACAACAAGATAGTAGCAGTACTAGACCAATTATGCACAGATTTTCAGGTGGTTATTCGATTAGGCATCAAGTGACTGAACCAAGTGTAAAAATCAACTCACAAACACCCAAGGAAGTGATTTTCATCAAGTAATATCAAGAGAAATCAAACGTAAGTGTAGATCAGGAAAAATGTCAACCCCATAGTAACTAGAAAGTGGGTTTTCAACAACACATTTAAATTTAGGCTCATTACGAGATTATATATAACAAATCATTCATAAATCACTTAGAAAGAGTAGAATATCCCCTACCTGAATGGGTTTTGAGCAAAACCCCCAAATCCAAACAAACCCTAGCTTTGGATCTTGAAATTGAATCAACCCCGAGCTCCTCCGGGCTTGAACACGTGAAGAACAAGTTCGGATTGACAAGCTACCAAGATTTTGTGTTGATTTGAGGTGGATTTTTGGGTGAGAGAGTGAGAGAGAGCCGAGAGAGAGCATGAGAAGAAGAAAGAAGAAGAAAAAAGAAAAATGGGGCGTCTCTCTCTCTCTGCAAATCCCATTTGGGATATAAAGTGTGAGAGTTACACTTAACCCCCCTTCCACATCCTTAGTCATACCCTCAAGTCCCATAACTTATAAATAAATCAACTTTGACCCAATGA
>JADGMU010000156.1:0-37379 GCA_016920895.1 Vaccinium myrtillus | reverse complement strand
AACCTAATGCATCATTTACCCATTTGGTTTCCTTATTTTTGCTAAAATCAACTAGCAAATGAAGAATTGATTTAGCAAAGGGGAAACAACCCAAATGCGCATGTGACACTTTCTTGGTGCATGAGACAAGCGTGTGCATTCATGTAATACATCATGCATCAATGTGGTATTGCCATGTGTATATTTAGTTCTATAGTTTGTTAATTTTTTAGTGCCTATTACGGTACTTATTCAAAATGCTTTTAAAAGACACACTGGTGCTTGCATTATGTGACTTAGTTAGGCAGTTCTCATGGCTTAAATGGGCTCCATAGCTAGGTCAGCATTTCGCATTGGGCCATTCTCTTGCAGACTAAATAAGGCCCAGTGAGAACCCTCGAACGGGACCGATATTTGTTAGATTTTTCTGGTACATGGTCGAGGTCGGGCGAGAATTGAAAAAATCCATCCAAGTTGGGCGAGGGTAGAGTTAGGGTAAACACCACCCGTCCCAATACTCGCCCCAAACCCGCCTCCAAAAATTTTTATGCATAATTTTTTTTATTCTTATATTTTTACCATTACAACTACTAAAAAATGCTCCTACCCCATAATGTTATATATGAGTAATTATTTTTCATTTTCTTTATAGATAGTAGATTTTGGTTAAGTTGTAGTAATAGTTATCTTGTTAACTTTTATTATTTGTACTCATTAATTTTAGGGCCACTTAGTCAAAAATCCAAAACATTTGACATTTTTAAAGGAAAGGACAAGGAACTTTTGAAATCGAACATAAAAACAAAAATGGTCCGTTTTTTGGAAGGACATAGTAAAGGGGTTTTTACTTCAATAAGGACATCATTTTTTTCTTTAATGTCACAAGGACAAACCACCTACACATTCCAAAAATGCCCCCACTAGCCAATGAAAGTGCCTAAACCCCCAAACCTAATGAAAGTGCCTAAACTTAAACCATAGGGTACCCTATGAAAGTGCCTAAAACCCTAGGGTACCCTCAGAAAGTGTCTAAACCACTAAAACTCTATAATTGGAAAATGCACCCTAAACCTAAACCCTAGGGTACCCTATGAAAGTGCCTAAAACACTAGGGTACCCTATGAAAGTGCTTAAACAACTAAAAACCCTATAATTGGAAAGTGCACCCTAAGTGCCTAAACCCTAGGGTACCCTATGAAAGTGCTTAAAACACTAGGGTATCCTATGAAAGTGCCTAAACAACTAAAACCCTATAATTGGAAAGTGCACCTTAAGAGAAATTAATTTTGTCCCACCCCCAAAATTAATTTTGTCCCACTCCCAAACTTGAAGAGAAAGAAATTAATTTTGTCTCACCCATCAATCTTGTCCCACGCATGAATGTGAGAGAGAGAGAGAGAGAGAGAGAGGGGGAGAGAGGGAGGGGGTTTGAACTGAGAGAGAGGGGGGTTGACAGCGACAAGTCAATAGCATTAAGGGTCTGACAACGTCAATACCCATTCCATCGTTTCTCTCTCATCCAAAGCAATTCCCATTTCCCACCAAGAACACAGTGTCGGGTCGCTTTCAACTTTTTGTCTGTAGAAAATTTCTCCACATGGTGCACGTGAGTGATGGGGTTTATTAAGGGTATTTTTGTCTAGTATTATTCTTGAGCCCTCAAATATTTCCTATCAATGTATTAGAAGTATTAAAATAAGTTAAACTGGACTAAACATCATTTAAAACTCTAAACTTGGCCTTTAGACCAATTTTTTGAAACAAAAAACATTTGACATTTTTAAATGGAAGGACAATGAACTTTTGCAATCGAACATAAAGACAAAAAAAAATTAGTAAGATGTTACTAATTTTTAAAAGTTCTAATTTCGAACATAAAATTAAAAAAATCACCACCCAATCTCCGACCAACCACCATCCCACCTCCGACCGACCACTTCCGGCGACCAAAAAAATTAGTGAGATGTCACTAATTTTTAAAAATTCTAATTTCGAACATAAAATTAGAAAAATCACCACCCAACCTCTGGCCGACCACCACCCCACCTCTTGGCCGACCACTTCCGGTGACCAAAAAAATTAGTGAGATGTCACTAATTTATAAAAATTCTAATTTCGAACATAAAATTCAAAAAAATCTTCGCCCCATCTCTGGCTGACCACTGCCCCACCTCTGGCTGACCACTGCCCCACCTCTGGCCGACCACTTCCAGCGATAAAAAAAAATAGTGAGATGTCACTAATGTTTAAAAATTCTAATTTCGAATATAAAATTCAAAAAAATCAACATCCTACCTCCAGCCGACCACCACCCAACCTCTGGGCGACCACTTTCGGTAACCAAAAAAATTAGTGAGATGTCACTAATTTTAAAAAAAATTAATTTCAAACATAAATTTCAAAAAATCACCATCTCACCTCCGGCCAACCACCACCCCACTGGCAGGCTATTTCCAGCAGCCAAAAAAATTAGTAAGATGTCACTAATTTTTAAAAATTCTAATTTCGAACATAAAATTCAAAAAAATACCACCTTAACTCTGGCCGACCGCCAAAAACATATATATCTACAGATAAATTGCAAAGATTTTCAGGTATTAAACTACATTATTTAGTAATTATACTTTGAAACTGAATCTGGAGAAGCCACATCAAGTCCACCAATTTGCTCTGCAATTTTTGCACCTGTGGTTGCGATCCAATATCCAAACTCATCCCTTCTATTAACCAATTCCCAAAACCAGAAGCCACATCAAGTCCACCAATTTGCTCTGCAATTGCTGTACCTGTGGTTGCGATCCAATATCCAAACCCATCCCTTCTATTAACCAATTCCCAAAACCAGATGGGATCGAAAAAATTGATCGAACCCACATGCAATTATCATCATCATCATCATCATCTCTTCCAAGCATAAATGAGGAGAGAGAAACCAGTAGGATCCTTCAATTCATTCTCCTCAAAACTTTCCCACTCCATAATAGAGCTACAACTAGAGCAGACGACAACGAAGATGAAGACGACGAGCTTCGAGTCCTTCTCAACAAGCTCTCTGCTCTTCTTCATCTTTTTCTTCTCGAACCCAAATTCACACGACGACATCGATTACTGCGGCGAGAAGTATTTGTTACATGCGTATAAGCCCAGAAGGGAGTTTTGGCAATTACGAACCACAACTGTCCTTGTAACCCAAAGGAAACAATGCGTGTCCTTTGCTTAAATATAGCAAAATATTTTGCATTTTAGACTAATTTTTCCTTAATTTTAGAGTCTAAAACTTATTTTCTTAATATGTAAAAAAATATGAGTGGGACGGGCGAGTAAACCCATTATCCAATGGGACAGGCAAGGGTACCCATTCATTATCCAGTCGAGTCGGGGCGGGAATAAATTTTGGGGTTGAGGTTTGGTATGGCAAACTCGTCCCCCATCCCGCTCCATTGGCATTTTAAAGAAAATTTTGGGTGCATGTAGGGTACCGCCGTACCGCTAACGTGATACTAAGCGCCAACTTTCGGCCGTTCAAAAGTATTTTTAACGTTTCGGCCGTCCAAAAGTATTTTTAACGGTTCAGATTTTAAAGGTAACTCTTCCGTGGAAAGAATTCGGACGGCTGAATGCGCGGTCGGTACCGCTACGTCCGCCAGTAGTACCAGCCGGCAACCAAGTTTTTCTCCATTCTAACTGCCACTCGGATTGCACAGCATCTGCAGTATCCACGTCTCGCCTCTCTCTCTCTCTCTCTCTCTCTCCCCCCGGCCCCTCTGTCTGAATTGCTCTCTCGTTCTTCTTTGTCTCGCAGATTGGACCCAAGGGTTTCAGCACACCGAGAAACAGGTACTCTTCTTTCTTCTGCTTATCTAACTTTCTTCGGTTTTTCACAAAACACCTGCAAAGGGTATGCTGAATACGAATTCTGCATCTTTACATCGTTTAGTGTTTGGTAACTCTGCAAATGCAAATCTATCATCTTCTCCAAGCTGGATATTGGGCAAGCTATTGATTTTTTTTCGTGTTTCTTAATTTTCTTCCCCTCTTACTTGCATCTTAATTTCACTAATCAAGCTAAGATTGGACCCAATGTCATTACTTTACATTATGAGTTTTTTACTTTCTAGCTTGTTTTTAGGAGTTAAGGGCATGCAACCAGACCCATAATCAATTCCTTGATATGTTAGCTAGTTTTTGCGTTTAGATTGTTGTTGTTGTGTAGGTTTGTTTATGATTAGGCTTTTTTTGGTGTAGCCGGTCTTTTGGCCTTTTTTTCTTTCTTTTGTACATTGGTTTGCTTTTTCACTTGGTAAAGTAAATAAAAAGAAGTAATCCTAAGAACAAGTGTGAAATGAATTGAGTTTCGGGTCAAATTTTGGTTGTTTCAGATGCTACCTAGTGGGCCTTGATATCCCCAAACATGTCGTGGTCCAGGGCTTTCAGATTGCCACAATTTTCCAAGAATTTGCATCACTCCAATTTTGGATTCAGGTAAATTTTGTTTCTCCAAATTTTAAAATGCCAAAATACCATCTTCGTTGCAATTATCTAAAGACATGCTTTTCAATTTAAGGAACTTGCTTGTTTAGAGTTTGTCCAACTGATAAACTTGATTTTCAGGTGCTCACATGAAGCTCTTGGGCTAACAAAAACATTTGTGGGAAGTAATAGTACCAGAAATGTGCGTAACGAATACCGGGGTTTTATGACAAGATGTGAATTACGTATGGGGTCATTTGGTAGATGTGGTCAGTTTTTAGCTCCGAGAACTCCATGTTTGGAGAAATCGCGTAAATATGCAACGCATTCTTCTAGAGAACAGAAATCAAATAAGATGCTAATCTATTTGACGAGTTTGGTTTTTGCAATGGTGGGGTGTAGTTATGCCGCTGTTCCTCTGTATAGAAGATTCTGCCAAGCTACTGGCTATGGGGGTACAGTGCAGCGACGCGAGGTAGGATCTAATCTCATGACTTATTACGTATAATTTTTTTGTTATCTTTGTTTGATGCTAATGAATGCCCTTTCCATGCGTTAGAGCGTTGAAGAAAAGATTGCTCGCCATGCTCAAGATGGAACAGTCACCACCAGGTGCGATTCGTATCTCCCAAATAATGCAGCTCTACAAAATCTTTAGTCAATATTGTGAAATAGTGTTGTTCAAACCTTTTTTGTTTTTTGTTAGCAAGGATTGAATTCTACAAGGCGCGATTATACATTTTGCTTTTTTGCACCCTAGTGGACAGCCTAGTGGCTTAGACAGTATTTTTTTGGTTTGAAAAACATAGAGTTAAGTCCGTCTCTCTCTCTCTCTCTCTCTCCACATACACGACCTCCCATACCAAATTCCACCAATACACCAATCTTCACCTGAACGAATCAAAACGAACACCACCGCATCCTCTCTCTCTCTCTCTCTCTCTCCACATACACGACCTCCCATACCAAATTCCACCAATACACCAATCTTCACCTGAACGAATCAAAACGAACACCACCGCATCCTCTACCCGTTCGGACCAACCCCCTTCTCCGGCAAGCCTCCACCTCACCGGATTTCGCCATTAAAGCAAGGGGGATTTTGAACTTCCAACTCCGATCTACGGCCACCAGAGCACTTTCAAGCCAAGCCACCACCAGATTCTTACTCCTTGGGGTGAGGGCTTCTTCTGGATTCTTACTCCTTGGGGTGAGGGCTTCTTCCTATAGTTCTCCGTTTTTCTCAAAGGAACTTTTCCTGCAACCTCCATAACTCTCCAATAACGTTTATTTTTGTTTACTTTTCTTGTTTTTCTTAGTTTTCTTTGTAGTTCTTTGTAGTTTGTAGGGTTTGTGCGTCCATAGTCTTTGTACTAACCATGTCTAACCGTCAAGTTCGGTGTCGACAAGGAGATGACACGGGCCCCTTGAACCCTAAACCCCAAACCGGTACTCTTGCACCCGAGTGTGAGTGCAATGGGGCAAGAGGAGCAGGTATTGCAACTTGGTTGTTTTGTACTTTAGAATTAGGGTCTACTAAGCCTGCCATTGATACTAAATCTGTCTCTCTAATGGCACTAAGCATTTCTGCCAAACCTAAATCGAGTGTAACTAGCTTGGGTTTCAAGACCGATGACCAAACATACACAGGAGCAAGTAGCCTAAAAGAAAAACAAGATTTACAGCGGGCAACGATATCTCTTTATATTACGATAACGTTGTTCACTGCTAGATCCTGCCCAATTGAACTCCTCGCAGCCTGCACTCAGAATACCACACTAACAAACAAATTTAAATAGTCTCGAACTATGAACTAAAAAAAAAACTAATTGAAATTAAGAAACCATGCAAATTGTCCCGGGAACGGCGCCAAAATTTGATCTTGTCGTACCGTACCAAAAATAAATTTATAAAAATGAAGAACTAACCCTTACTCAGATGAATAGTGGTCAAGTCCAAGTGTTGATTTGCAGGAGCAGATTGGCTAAATTATTATGAATTTGATTGGTTTGTAATTTAATTCAATGAAAAGAGGAGTTGGTTTGATTATTTTGAGAAACTAAGAGAATCAAGAAAGCAAGTAATTAAACTGGTTGAAAAACTAGTGAGAGATGGATCTAGGGTTTCGAATCCTCCCCGACCACGTAACTGAGCTATGTATAGGTTAGGGTTACCGTTCGAATCATAAGGGAATATCGCTAGGGTTTTGCAAACCCTTTTGATAATCATCAAGAGAATATTGATTTGCTAACGGGGATGGACTATCCCATAACATAGATCATCTCACTAGTACAATCCATCTCTTTCACGGGTTGTCGAGTGGAACGATCCATCTTACGAGCATAATCCATCTCAGTTACCCTAGCACAAGCAATGAAAACCATTGAATAACTACATATTTGAAAGATAGCACACAAATATTCAAGAGATTGAAAGCATGAAAATTTGAAAACATTCAATTCAATCACAACGATTCGAATAAATAAACCTAAAACTTATACATATTTAAACAATTGCATGTTTTTCCAAGACAGTAGTCGACTGAGATGTAGTTTTTTGAATTTTTGTGGCTGCGTTCGTGCTCTCCTGTTTATAGGGAGATTGTGGTGCAGTTCAATGCTGACGTGGCTGACGGAATGCCATGGAAGTTTATTCCCACCCAACGCGAGGTTATCTACTTCACAATGTGTGTGCTTTATATCCATTGGATATATCTATATGGGGATATGTAAATATATCAAGAGCCATATATGCTTTCTGGTTTTGATATTAATTTCTGGGATGCATCGGTAGGTAAGGGTTAGGCCAGGAGAAAGTGCACTCGCATTTTACACTGCTGAGAATCGAAGTTCAACGCCTATAACAGGTGTATCTACATATAATGTTACCCCAATGAAGGTACACCTTCTCAATTTTCAGTTGTGTATTTTTTAACTTTGCACAGAGGAATCTGGCCTTCTGCTTTCATTTCTTGGATAATTACTTTATCCTCTTCATTAGAGATTAAGCCAATTGAGATTTTCATGATGTATAATCATTTTTGAACTGATCATTATGCATAATCCGGTTGCTACATATGTGAATTGATTTGGCTTTTGAAGAATTAGCAATTGAGCTGGTCTCTGGCGTCTGATGTGAAATGTTAACTGGCTTTTTATTCCTCAATAAAAAGCAAGACATGCATGCCCATGAAGAATTAGTTAGTGGATTGTCATATGACATGCAGTCATGTAGGTTGATGGCACATTATCAATTGCAGAGAGGCAAAAGCTCAGCATTGCTCTTCGCAATTCGATTTCTGTACTAAGTACAACCACAGGAGGATGGTGAAGACAACGTGTTGGCAAGTGTGATAGTCATTTGGCCGAGGGTTGTAGAATAATCTAAATTACCGTGGACAAAGCTCAAATAACAGTCCTTTATGTTTTATTGTGATTTGCAAGTATCTAATGTACGGGTGCATATTGAAACTGAGAGCATGTAGTTTGTCGTGGTCTTGTGAGTTGTCTCAGGTAGTTCGACATGGTTGCACCGGTGATCATATTAAGCAGTTAGTCTATTCAAATTCAAATTATATGGTGACAGAGTGTGGGCTGCACTTGACTGACTTTGTAAATGGAACTGTTTTGTGGAACATGAAATAGCCCTTATAGACCCCAGGCTAAAGTTTGGATTTGAGGTTTTAGTTGAACAGTTTTTTGTTCCGTTTCTGTGAAGTGATAGTGTTTGATGCATATTTTCCGTACCATCTGCCATTTGATATGGTAATTCCTATTGAGACTGGAAATTGATTTATTTTATCCGGACCTTCCAATCAAAATCTTCCAAATTAACTGCCCTCTTCTAGCCAAACCATCTCTTTGTAATTGGAGCTTCTTGAGTGTGCAATTTGTTTCCCAGCCAAATGCTGTACTTCTTCCCTAGTAGGAAGCCTTTAAGGACCCTTTGCATTGCTTCTATCGTGGGATGGACACCCGAGCTTGAATATAAATTTGATCCATTTTGGATGGAAAAATGGTCATAAAATGGGATAATTTGCTGTGACACATTAACGACGTCACATGATTAGGTAAAGAAATAAATGGATAAGAGAAAAGAGGAAAGAGGATCAATGAGGCCCACAATAGCATCCTCTTGAGGGAATTTTTTTAAATTCTGCGAGGTAACTCTTTGTCTATAGTTAGGTTATTAGCAAATTCATTGATCTCATTAGGCTTTATTACAGATCTTAAAAAAACCTGTTTAATCAGTTAAACTAAGATATGCTAGCACCAGCTAGCTCAGATTGGGTGGTTGAGTTCCGAAGAATGTATTAGATGAGGTTACAAATGTCCGCTTGAGTGTTGAATGCATCCTGAGCATCTTTTGAAAACAGCGGTACTGAACTGAACTTTTGTATCTTATTTCTTTCTTCAGTATTTCTCTAAGTTCTTCATCACTTGAGCTGCAGAGCTCATGTTTTTATTGCCTTCTTGCTCAAGACGAAGTTTTGATCTTCATGTAGAACTATTAACTCTCCTGAATGTTACTTTGTGTGGCAAAAGTATTCAAAATGTACGGATTCTAGCGACCCCTACAAAAAAATTGACTAGGTTGTGATGCTTTTCAGGCCGCAGTGTACTTCAATAAGATACAATGCTTTTGCTTCGAGGAACAACGACTTCTTCCTGGGGAGCAAATTGACATGCCGGTGAGTATTATCTCCCTTATATATAAGCAAAGGTTTCCCATAAACCCTTTTGCTGTTTTTTATTACTATTTAATGATATGCATTTACAGGTGTTCTTTTATATCGACCCCGAGTTTGAAACAGATCCTAAAATGGATGGTATCAACAACATGATCTTGTCCTATACCTTTTTCAAAGTTTCTGAAGAATAGAGGACCACTGCCCTTGTATTAGTATCAGCAGATATCCCTCCAATAAGTACTGGCCAAGATTCTCCAAGGTTTATTCTTATTAAAGCCACTAAATTTTATAGGCATCCTTGATTTGAACCAGGGATAGCGCTTTAGACACATGAATTTGTTCAAGGACGCGGAAAGGAATGAGCTATGGCCAACTGCAATATATTTTTACATTTTCAGCGCGGTCAAAATGTTGCAGATTTTTAGTTTCACAATTGGTTGCATATTAAAGTTTATTTCCAATCATTTTTTCTCTTATGCTCGCCAAAATTTGGGTTTTGGTATGTTGTGAATATTGTTAAGGATGGGTTGGTGTTGGACATTCGTATACAGTTTGAACGTTCAATTTGTAATAATGGATTCTCTCTGTTTCAAGTTTTGGACTAGAGGAAACAATTCAAATAAGGATTATGCATTTGGGTGATCAACGGTTCGAATTCGTTCACAGTCTCTTACCAGTAAAAGTCTGTTTACACCCAAATTTGCCTCTTTTTTTTTCTAGAAGGCCAAAAAGTATTATTTTTGGACCGAATTGGACTAAATTTAATTGAGAAATTAATGGGCCACATTAATTTTATCCTACTAAGTTCAGGCCCAATTAATTTTTGCATAACAATTTGGCCCAATTACTAAATTAATTTGGTAGATGCCCGAGTAGGATGAGTGTATGGAATAATTTTCCATTTAGCTCGATTTAATGGAGAAATTTCACATTTTTTTTTTTCCATGTGAAGATAAGAATGGGCGTGATCCCACAAATAGAGGAGTGAGTTAGTTCTTTCCTTATAAAATGGAGGTGGTTAGGGACACTTGGCGTGGTGTGGATCAATTGCCATTACCCCACTACCCCATATCCCATGAAGAGAGGAAGTGGGCAAATGACGCTGGAGGAGTTTTTGGCTCCAAAACAAAGAAGTAACTTCCATGAACTGCTAATAACCCTCACAATGGAGGGAAAATTGGCAACCTAAGACACGCGGCAGCATCAAATTAAGGCGGGAAAATGCTTGGGACACTTGACATCATCTCGGCACGATGGAAGTTAGCACCAAAGGCCTATAAATATGAGAACTCGAGACAAAAAACGGGTTCCTCAACCACAAAGCCTAGCGCTTATATCTCTTTTTCGTTTCCGGCCACACTATGTTTTTACTTTCCAGCAAAGTACCCACACAACTCCGTTGAGTTTTATCGTTTTTCACAAGATTCTAGACCGCCTAGATCTTGTTTTCTATTCCATTGTACCCAAACTTTGTTAAACCGCTAATAAAGTATGTTTTATTTTCCATTACGTCGTTGTCTTCTCATTTTCCACATAGTTGGAAATTATCTCGGTGATTTTCTTCTTCTCACACGGTTGAAAATTTTTAAGTCCTCGCACGTAAGCAAACAACGAACCATATTGTGGCCTCACCCTTTGGGTCACACGCAATCGCTCTACATACGAAGTCAGAAAAGACGCCCAGCCCTTTTCCACGTTGGACGTCGACAAGTCCTGGCACGCCCACACAACAACTGCCGGCGCCATTGAGTTTTTCCCAAAAACGGGGAAACATTTTGAACCACAAAGCCCAGCGCTTATATCTCTTTTCGGCTCCGGCCACACTATGCTTTCACTCAGCCCCGTTGAGTTTTATCATTTCTTTTATCGTTCTACAAGATTCTAGACCGCCTAGATCTTGTTTTCCATTTCCTTGTACCAACTTTGTTTCTTTTCAACTTTATTATTCCTATACAATAAAGTTCTTATTTTCTTCTTGTTCTCTACGGTTATTTTCTTCTTCTCACATGGTTGGGAAATTTTAAGTTCTCGTTCGTAGGCAAACCACGAACCACATTGTGGCCTCGCCCTTTGGGTCACACGCAATCGCTCTACATATGAAGTCAAAAAAGGCGCGCAGCCCTTTTTCACGTTGGACGTCGACAAGTCCTGACACGCCCGCGCAACAACCGCCCGCGCCATTGAGTTTTTCCCCAAAAATGGAGAAACAGAGTCTTTTAAGCAAGTCCAAACCATTGATTGCAGCAATGGACGGTTCAGATTTGGATTGTCTCCTCGAGTCCAAAACTTATTAATGAGGTTATCATACTAGAAAATGAAATGAAATGTTGACTTTAATAAATTTTTTAAATAATTGTTCCCCGCACAAGATTATTGAATTAATCCAAACATCGAAATGAAATTACTTCGAGTATCAAATTCCTAAGAGCACCTCCAGCCCTTACCCTTTTTTTGAACCAAACTCAGAATTTGGGTAAAAACCCCCAAAACTCACCTCCAGTCCTTGCATCAAACCCATACCAAATTGAGTTTTACTCAGATTTTTCCTCAAATTTGGGGAGAAGAAAGGGTTTGAACCAAATTTCCACCACCCTTGAACCAAATTTCGACCACCGTCGTCTTCGTCGGACCACCTTCCACCACTGTCGTCGTCGTCGTGGTTTTGACTTCGGCTTTGTTTTCAGACGTTGGTGGTGGTAGGCAGTGGTGGTTTTGACGTTGGTGGTGGTTTCGGATCTGGTGGCGGTTGACGTTGGTGGTGGTTTCGACTTCGGCTGTGGGTTCAGACGTTGGTGGTGGTAGGCGGTGGTGGTTTCGACGTTCGTGGTGGTAGGCGGTGGTTTCAGAGCTCGACGGCGGCGATCTTGGTGATGGAGGCGATTGGGATTCTGGTGGTGGAAGGCGGCGTACGGCGGCCAGCGGCGGTTAGGGCTTGAAATCTGAGTAAACGACTGAAGAGGGTGATACCAAATTGAGCTTTTACCCAAATTTTGGAACCAAATTTGAGGAAAAAAAAGGGTAAACGCTGGAGCTGCTCTAATTCCTTGGAATTTGATTCTCGGTAATCACATTCCTGCTCCTACCAAAATTTCGGTCATTTAACCATAGCCTAAGTTCCATCGATGCCAGGTTGCTAAAACACGTTCTTAAACAGCTTTTCTAGGGCTCAAGAGATTGCCAACGCCGACAAGATATATCCCAATAACTCGACTTTGATTCCTCCGTTTTTAATCCAAGGTTTACCTATTTAAATGGCAGAAAATCCATCATGATGAAAAGAGGCCGAAAATCAAAATCCTATATACATCATGATGTAAAGGGGGAGAGAGAGAGAGAGAGAGTGCATTTCCAATGGAGGAGAAATTGAACAGATTAGGTTGAAAAAAGACTAAGGTGGAGTTCACAAGGTGCGGTGGAGTGGCAGAGACTGAGGTGGAGTTCAGGTATTATAGATGCAAGTATAAGATTGAAGGCGGTCGTGGCGTAAGATCGATCGGGCCACCCACAATGAACACCAATGCTTTTCGTTTCAAATTGGGGAGATCTGCGAGGGAGAAGGAAGAAGTGAATAATGGGTTTAAATTGTGGCCTGTTAGATTTAAGCACAAAAGTGTGTCTTATAAACACAACTTTCTAAAAGCGTGTTTAATCACGCTTTTTGTCGCCAGGCGTAATTAATTTGAATTCTTTGATCTTCTTTGGCAAAAAAGTTTAAACCGTTTTTTTGATTTATTGGTTTATTCAGCAGTAAACCAAAAACCTAGTTTGGATCAATGAGGTGGTTTATTCTCAACCAAAAAAAATTAATTTGAATTTAAAATAATCTATAGCTTTTTGGATCAAATAAGCCAAAAAAGGCAAACAAGCTAAAAAAGGCAAATAAATGGTTATTCATAATTGTTACTATTAACAAACACGCTTCATCAACTTTTTTTTAAGTAAAGAAGCTAAATAAGTTAGATTATAGTAATAGCAAGTAATAGCGGATGAGGCCCTCAATTCTCACAATGACTCACGCTCTCAATCCTTGTTCTCGGAAATTTTAGTAGGTTGAGATGTGTTTTGAACACGCTTTTCACCCTCGCACTTGCTCTCCCGCTCACATACACACAAACAAATTATGTACCTTAGCCAAAGCCCCAAACCTAGTGTCGGACCCGCTTATGCATATGCAAGCGAATTATTACGCCCCAAAACCCCAAACCCTACCAGACCGGCTAAGAGTAGGGTTGGTCATTTCCTCCACCCCGTTCGAATCCGATCCGATCCCCGATCCGAACGGATCGGCAATATGGAGATCTGTTTGGAGATTGGATAGGATATGAGAATTTTTTTTGAAAATGTTTGTGGATTGGGTAAGGGGTGGAGATAGGCATGCCCCCGCCCCGAATCCGCTCCCCGATCCATCCCGCCCCGCTCTACCCCGTCCCCTATCCACCCCATCCCCAAATCCCCGAATAGAGGAGTCTATTCATGAGTTATGAAACTTTTGGATCCTACTAAATTTTCTCCAAACACATGGGGTCACACTAAATTTTCTCCAAACATTTTATTATAATTGAACTTTGTAATACAATAAATGTGATTAAATAAGAAATGCATCACTATAATCTGAATACATCCCAACTAGGTTGACATATACTCAATTATCAGTCATATGCATTTCTTAAAATAAACACAAAAAAATGCAAAATAAAAACAATATTTTTCCAATCGAGCCGTTAATTTTGTTGTTCCTATTGATGAAATCAATTGTGTGAACTTTCTTCTCGATCAAGTTTAGAAAGCTTGTCGATCGGGACCCAATTTGTGTTTTTTAATGATATTTTTCATCCGATTAAATGTCTACTGATACGCGATCCACTTAATTTTTTCTATGACTGATGGATACCATAATATGCTATCTTGTTTGTGGTTACTTTAGTTTTCAAATTAGAAATCCAGTTGATACTTGATATAGCCTAAATTGAAGCTGACAAACACTTACGCTTACACATGGATACCGTGCCAACGATAAACGAATCGTGCCGGCCCGACCCGTTCAACACCTCTACTTGTAACTTGATTTTAACATTTATTTTGTAACTGAAATTTTAGATTTCTAATAATCTTTTTTTTTTTATAAAAGAAATCTATTGGCCGGTCCTATTATTTGAAATTTTGGCCCACTGGATCCTGGGCTAAAATTTATTGCTGGGGGGGTCCTGGGGCACAAATATGGTTCGGAATTTTACTTTTTTGCCCTTTCTCCCGTCGTTGATCTTCGTTTTTAGTAACCGTTAAAATCGACTTCTCTCTTCGCCGTCGGCTGCAAAGTTCGACTTCCACAATCCCTCTCTCATTCCACAATCTCTCTCTGTGATTCCCTTCGAGTGGACTTCCACAATCTCTCTCTCTAATTCGATTACAGAAGGCTGGATCTTCCTGCATTATTGACCAACGCTGGTACAGTAATTCATAGGGTAAATTCGTATTTCTATGGATCTTCGTTATTGATCATTGACGTAGTATTTCTATGGATCTTCGTTGTAGATTCACCTCGATCATCCATCGTTCAGTAATTGATATTGTAATTACGGATTAGGTTTCGTTTTTCAGATTCGGATTTGTTTTGCATTCACGCAGATCATCTATTTGTTTATAATCAATAGATGTATTTTTGAGTATAAATGTATATTCACGTACATTAGGATTTCAGTGTAGAACAAAATGTACAGTCTATACTTAATTTCTCTTTCATTTTTGTCTTTAATCTATCTGTTTTGTTATAATGAGGAGATGTGATAAGCTCTAATCAAAATTCAATTATGCTCATTAGTAAAACTTGTGATTCATATTACTGATTGAATTTTGTTTAGGTGCTATGGATTCTGTTATCTTGCTTTGTAAGTATCATGGAGAAAGTTGCAGAATTAGGATGTTTCGGGATTCAAAGTTTCTGCATTTGTATGAAAAGTTGAGTAGTAGATGGAGTAGTTTGAAGTCTGCTGGTGTAAAACTTTCTTACTCATTGCCGGGGGATCCTTGTTGCCTCATACAAAACGATGAAGACTTAGAGATAATGCTAGATATGATGTTTAAACCTGGTTGTCATGAGATTTCTGTTTCAATCATTGATTGTGGGAGTTCTAGTAGTGGTAGCACTACTTATGGCTGCAGTAGGACAAGCGAAGTTTTGTCCTCCTTTCGTAGGGAATGGAGGTTGGACGTAGATAAGGAGGTGGACTTGATGCCTTCTTTTTGTGATCACAGAGATACTGTCTTGCTATCAGCTGGTTGGAGGGATTTAATTAAGGAAATAGGGCAGAAGTTTGTTGGAGTTGTCGAGTTTAGGGAGGCATTGTCAAAGTTTTCCATATATTTTGGTTTTGAGTATGATTTTATAAAGAATGACAAGGAACGGGTTTCGGCGGCCTGCAGGATGAAACATTCAGATTTAGCTTGTCCATGGATGGTTCATGGCAGGGTAGACCACCTGAGTGGCAATTTTTATATTAGACAGTTGACTAATAGTCATACTTGTGGCGCTTCTGTACTTAAGTTGAAGCATTCTCGTGCCACTTCCTCCTTAGTTGGGAAGCTTGTTATTGAAGATATCCGGTCGCAGCCTCTAAAGCGCCCTGTTGATGTTGCAAGTGATTTAAAGAGGCTTTATGGTGTGTCAATTTCCTATACTCGAGCTTGGATGGGAGTGGAGAAAGCAAAAGCCGATGCATTTGGAGACTACTCTACATCATTTGATGATCTTAGATGGTGGGTTGATGCTGCTAGGAAGTCAAATCCAGAGAGTGTGTTTGATATAGAGTATGATGTCGACACGAACCGCTTCTCGAGGCTATTTGTTGCATTCCATGCTTGTACGTCGGGCTTTACACATTGCAGACCTATTTTGTTCCTTGATGGGACATTCTTGAAGGCGAGGCACAAGGGTTGTTTGCTAGCTGCTTCGGCGAAAGACGGTAATAAAGGTAAACAATAAACTGTTTACTGCTTCTTTTTGCATCTACATTAACAGTGACCTATTTGTGTTTTGCCTATATTAATTCTATGTGAGCACTTATCGTGAGGAAGGAATTTTGAAACATGTTCTTAACATTTTGTTGTGCAATTGACCGCTGGACTTTTCATTTTTAAAATTGTTGTTGTTGTACTTTTTGTAGGGTTGTTCCCGGTTTGTTTTGCCATTGTTGATTCTGAAAGCAAGGACAACTGGTATTGGTTCTTGGCTAAATTACATACTATTCTCGGTAATGATGGGCATTCTTTGGCCATTTGTGATGGAAATGAAAGTAATGGTATGGTATTGAGTCTGCCTAATACAGTTGGTGATGATAGGAATGTTGTTTTTATTTCTGATCGGAATGAAGGTATACTTGATGGTGTTGCTAAGAATTTTCCATTGAGTCCTCACGGCTATTGTTTGTATCACCTGAAGCAAAATCTTCGACATGCTCTAACTGGTATAAAAGGTGGATTTAGGGAGTATCTGATCCATCTTTTTGGTATGGCCGCTTATGCTCCAAATGAGGGATCTTTTAATGAACAGATAGCGAAGCTAAAGAGCTATGAGATTAAGAAGGTTGAAGATTTCTTAACAAATGCACCTAAAGATCATTGGGCTTGTGCTTTTTTCCCTGGGAAACGGTATGGTGAGATGTCTTCTAGTCTATCTGAATCGTTCAATTCGTGGATAAGAGAGGAGCGGCATTTACCTGTTACACAACTTGTCGATCGTATTCGTGTCAAAATTATGGAACAGTTGTCTGCAAGGCATGAAGCTAGTTTGAAATGGAATCAGGTAAATGATCAATTGTTGGTTAGTTGTAGTACTACAATGGACAATTTTCCTAACTTTTTGCTTTCCCTGTAATCAGGTTGTATGTCCAACCATGAATGAGAATTTGAATGTGTCCTTTCAGACGTGCAAGTCGTGGACAGCGAGTAAATCGTCTGCTGATGTCTATGAAATTCACTGCGATCCTTCTGTTTCTGTCGATATTGCGAAGCGTACATGTTCTTGCGGTCAGTGGCAGTTTAAGGGTTTCCCTTGCTGTCATGCAGTTTGTGCCATCTTCAACAGCAAGAAGCAATTGAATTTGTATGTTGATCCCTACTTCTATGTGAGCACTTATCGTGAAGCTTATTCAAAGTCAATATTTCCTATTCCTACTCTTTGGAAGCCGGCAGCAGTTGTCAATGATGATACTATTCTGCCACCACTGTCGAGGAAGCCACCCGGAAGACCTCGAAAGAAACGAATCCGTTCAAATGGTGAGAATACTAGGCCACTTAAGTGCAGCAGATGTGGGAAGATTGCGAGGCACAATAAGAAGACTTGCACAGAGGATTTGAGAATTTCTGGGAGTTGAGGCCAGAAGTTGCAAGAATGTTGGGAGGCAGAACCAGAAGTCTTGCACAGAGGATTTGAGAACTTCTGGAAGTTGAGGACTAGTCGTGAAGTTTCTTTTTAGAATAAGAGAGCTTTCTTTGAGAAAGAATGTTCACATACTTCTGCATATTGTTTGGATTGCTATGTTGGGATTTAACATTGGATTTTGTGATTTTTTTTAAAGACGTGTTGACTTTAAGGTGTGCTTGATTTTTACAGTTTGTTTGAATTTTACAGTTTGTATAAAATTCTCTACACTCAAATGTACACTCAAAAGTGTACATTTTTAAGTCACTTCGGACCCGTTTATTGGATTGTACCTTTGTAAAGTGAATGGAATATATAGACAGAAACAGCAGGTACCTGGGAGGTAATCATTGGGCAAGTGTAGTTTGAGTATGAAAAAGGCAAAAAGACAAACGAAAATGCCATGCCGGAGTTATGCATTGCTGCACCCATCATTTGGTTTCTGCTGGAGTTATGCATTGTTGTTGCCTTCTTCATTTTGCAGCTTCTCCTTTTAGCTGGGTCTATGTTTTGGTTATTCTGGACTTCCCTATGGAGTCTAGCTATTGAGTGTAGAGGATCCATGTGGAAAGCTTCATCAACTTTTCTGCAGCTTTCAATTTCTGCCTATGGCTGTATGTTTTTAATTGATTTACATGTATTGAGTTTAGACCGTATATTGAACCGTGCATTTAAAATGTACAATTAGAATTTAGAGACTTCGAGGATCCTGCATTTTTTTTAAAAATTTCGAGAGAGAGAGAGAGAGAATTTAGAATGTACATTGATAATTTAGACTGTACATTGATAATTTAGACTGTATATTTACAATTGGAAAGTATAATTAGCATTTAGAAACTTTGAAAAAGGTTGCTTTGGATCCTACATTTTTATCTTATTGAGAGAGAGATAATTTAGAATGTACATTGATAATTTAGACTGTACATTTGGACTGTATATTCAGGCACTTTCGACAATATATTTAGACTGTATATTCAGGCACTTTGAACCGTACAATTAGCATTTAGAGACTTTGAAAAAGGTTTCTTTGGATCCTACATTTTTATTTTATTGAGAGAGAGAGATAATTTAGAAGGTACATTGATAATTTAGACTGTACATTTGGACTGTATATTCAGGCACTTTCGACAATATATTTAGACTGTATATTCAGGCACTTTGAACCGTACAATTAGCATTTAGAGACTTAAAAAGGTTGCTTTGGATCCTACATTTCTATTTTATTGAGAGAGAGAGATAATTTAGAATGTACATTAATAATTTAGACTGTACATTTGGACTGTATATTCAGGCACTTTCGACAATATATTTAGACTGTATATTCAGGCACTTTGAACCGTACAATTAGCATTTAGAGACTTTGAAAAAGGTTTCTTTGGATCCTACATTTTTATTTTATTGAGAGAGAGAGAGAGAGAGAGAGAGAGATTTAGAATGTACATTGATAATTTATACTGTACATTTACAACTCGAATCTATTTTTAGAATGTATATTGCACTGTGCATTTAAAATGTACAATTAGAATTTAGAGACTTTGAAATAGGTTGCTTTGGATCCTACATTTCTATTTTATTTTATTGAGAGAGAGAGAGAGAGAGAGACAGACAGAGGGAGAGAGAATTTAGAATGTACATTGATAATTTAGACTGTACATTTGCAACTGGAATGTAATTTTAGATTGTATATTGCACCGTGCATTTAGAGACTTTGAAAAAGGTTTCTTTGGATCCTACATTTTTATTTTATTGAGAGAGAGAGAGAGAGAGAGAGAATTTAGAATGTACATTGATAATTTATACTGTACATTTACAACTCGAATCTAATTTTAGATTGTATATTGCACTGTGCATTTAAAATGTACAATTAGAATTTAGAGACTTTGAAATAGGTTGCTTTGGATCCTACATTTCTATTTTATTGAGAGAGAGAGATAATTTAGAATGTACATTGATAATTTAGACTGTACATTTTGGACTGTATATTCAGTCACTTTCGACAATATATTTAGACTGTATATTCAGGCACTTTGAACCATACAATTAGCATTTAGAGACTTTGAAAAAGGTTTCTTTGGATCCTACATTTTTATTTTATTGAGAGAGAGAGATAATTTAGAAGGTACATTGATAATTTAGACTGTACATTTGGACTGTATATTCAGGCACTTTCGACAATATATTTAGACTGTATATTCAGGCACTTTGAACCGTACAATTAGAATTTAGAGACTTAAAAAGGTTGCTTTGGATCCTACATTTCTATTTTATTGAGAGAGAGAGATAATTTAGAATGTACATTGATAATTTAGACTGTACATTTGGACTGTATATTCAGGCACTTTCGACAATATATTTAGACTGTATAGTCAGGCACTTTGAACCGTACAATTAGAATTTAGAGACTTTGAAAAAGGTTTCTTTGGATCCTACATTTTTATTTTATTGAGAGAGAGAGAGAGAATTTAGAATGTACATTGATAATTTATACTATACATTTACAACTCGAATCTAATTTTAGATTGTATATTGCACTGTGCATTTAAAATGTACAATTAGAATTTAGAAACTTTGAAATAGGTTGCTTTGGATCCTACATTTCTATTTTATTTTATTGAGAGAGAGAGAGAGAGAGAGAGAGAGAGAGAGAGAGAGAGACAGAGGAGAGAGAATTTAGAATGTACATTGATAATTTAGACTGTACATTTGCAACTGGAATGTAATTTTAGATTGTATATTGCACCGTGCATTTAGAGACTTTGAAAAAGGTTGCTTTGGATCCTACATTTATTTTTAAAATTTCGAGAGAGAGAGAGAGAGAGAGAGAGAGAGAGAATTTAGAATGTACATTGATAATTTAGACTGTATATTTACAACTGGAATGTATAATTAGCATTTAGAGACTTTGAAAAAGGTTGCTTTGGATTCTACATTTTTATTTTATTGTGAGAGAGAGAGAGAGAGAGAGAGAGAGAGAGAGAGAGAGAGCGAGAGATAGAGTGAGAGAGAATTTAGAATGAACATTGATAATTTAGACTGTACATTTACAACTGGAATGTACAATTAGAATTTAGAGACTTTGAAATAGGTTGCTTTGGATCCTACATTTCTATTTTATTTTATTGAGAGAGAGAGAGAGAAAGAGAGAGAGAATTTATAATGTACATTATAATTTAGACTGTACATTTTACAACTGGAATGTATAATTAGCATTTACAGACTTTGAAAAAGGTTGCTTTGGGTCCTACATTTCTATTTTATTTTATTGAGAGAGAGAGAATTTAGAATTGACATTGATAATTTAGACTGTACATTTACAAGTGGAATGTAATTTTAAACTGTATATTTCACCGTGCATTTAAAATGTACAATTAGAGTTTAGACTGAAAAAGGTTGCTTTGGATCCTAATTTTTTTTTAATTGAGAGAGAGAGAGATAGAGAGAGATAGAGAATTTAGAATGTATATTGATAATTTAGACTGTACATTTAGACCGTATATTCAGGCACTTTCGACCATATTTTTAGACTATATATTTAGGCACTTTGGACCGTACAATTAGAATTTAGGGACTTTGAAAAAAGTTGTTTTGGATCCTACACTTTTTTATTGAGAGAGAGAGAGAGAGAGAGAGAGAGAATTAGAATGTACATTGAAAAATTAGACTGTACATTTAGGCACATTGGACATTTAAACTATACATTTTTAGAACATACAAACAACAGATTAACCAGAAAAAAACACCACAAATAGCACCAAAAACTAAAGCAATATTGACAAGAATTTGGACAGTAGATTTAGGCAACAAAAGTTCGATTCATTTCCCACAAAAACTACAACTATTTCCACATTGTCGGGTGTTTCAACTATTTTCATATTTTGATATTTGTCAGTGTTTCAAGAGTACAAATTCCCCAAATATTTTCAAGCAAAAAAGAAATTCAATACTGGAATTTCTTGCACAGAAAAAACGACAAAAATTCCATCATGTCTGAGCATATAGTTGACTTTCTTGTGTTAAAGGAATGAGTGTATAATCTTTGCTCTCATCTGCCTGCAGCCATCTTTTGTTACTTTAGTTGTTGGCTGTTCATTCGTCAGGTATTTCTTCATGATTGAAATGACGATAATTCCACAGTCAACACTGCAATAATTCAAAATCAGGTAATTAAAATTGGTAACTAGATTTCTTTTTGTAGTTAAGATAAGATGCAGTGACAGTAATTACTTACCTTCCAGTTGCTTGTTGCGGAGAGTCCTTTTCTATCTCCACTTTGTCAGTAACATTTGTTTTGGAGCCAGCCTCATTCAAGTAGTCTGCAACAACTTTCCTCTGTGGCCAAGTAAACAATGTAAAAGCTTCAATAGCACTATATGTATAAATCAAAAAGAAGTTGAGACAATGAATTTCTTGATTCTAGAGAGAGAGAACAGCCCAGATTGTCAAACTTTCATCTGAATTCCTAAGATGAGAATAACCCAGATTGTCATAATCTGGAACTAGCAGATACAAATGCAGAGAATAATGAGCTTGAAGAGAATAGCCCAGATTACCAGAGTCTGGAATTAGCAGCTACAATCCTATATTTCCAACGGAAATGAAATAGAAACACTACAAAAGCTTGATGCATTCACATTCAGCATTAATTATGTTTCCGATGGAAAAAATAGACACAGATCCATAAGATTTGCAGCAAAGAGCAGGTGCAGATTCATATGATTTGCAGCAAACATTTCAGAGAAAAAATGCAATTTTCCATCTGTAATTGGTGGTCCAACACAGAGTATGCAATGGTTTCAATATAGATAGACAATGGACGTAATAACATTATAGAAATAATATTCTTCAGGGGCAAGTTGCCGACTAAACTACTAAAGTACTAATACATAATCTACATGCTAGATAAAAACACTCAGAATAACAAGTGTAAAACAATTGTAATTTCTGAAGAAATGAAACATTCTCAAATGGAGGATCTGAAATTTGACGAGCAATTTTTGGCAAAAGTTTGAGCTTTTGCTTACCAAATTGTCTGTTGCACCACAGTATAGGTCTTTGCCAACTCTGCGCAGCGTAGAGTTGTAGAACTTCCAGTTTCCATCATCTTTGTCAAGTACCACCAGTGTCCAATGTGATTGAACAACTAACGGAAACAACAAGAATCTTGCTTGCACAGCTTTATTCATATTTTTATCAAGAATAGTCTTCAGTTGTTTTGCCCCTTTGTTTTCAACCATAAACTATTTATACAGGGGAAAAAAAATAGACTTAGTTTGCTTGTGAATAATACAAATGGTTGTTTTTCGTAGTGCTAGTTTCTTACCCAAAAAAAGCTGGGGAATATGACTGACTTCGGTGGTTGAGTATCCAAGTCAAATGTCGGTTCTGCTGTACTGTGTTCTTGCATGAGGACATGTCCATACGCATCTAAACACTGTTTTTTCAGTGAAACAGAATTAGTAGTATACTTTTGTTTACAGTATGCAAATATAACAAGATAATAGGGCAAGGAATAACCCTGGTTGATATTGATTCTTCATATAGCAAGTTTTGTATGTCACAAGCTTCAACATGCAGCATTTGATCTGGCACATCCCACACGACAACACTGCATAATGTTTTCAAAATTGAGTTATTACTTTTAAGCATTATAAATTTACTAGAACAACATACAATCCTAATGTACAATCTACAGAAAATAGAAGCATGATGAGAATATTTCTTACTTAGCATTTTCAGCTCTCCAAATTTGTAGAATTCTATTCATAGCTTGTCGATTTATGAGTTCAGTCATATCAGTCTGCCCCTTCCACTTCTTCAGCTTCTTTGGTGGCCTTGCCTTTCTCTCATACTGTTTGCATGAACTTAATTCAATGACATTTGCTTCTGGACTCTTCTTCTTCAATTCCTCGTACACATAGTCATTGCAAACATTCTTCTTTCTATCATCTCTTTCTTTTACTCTTATGGCTCTTGACGGTGGTGTCTCTTGCTTCTTATCCTTTCGCTTGGCGTCATTGTTTTCTGCATATGCTTGTGTGATTTCATGGAGTTTAATATTTATGATTTCAATCTCCAACTCTTCATTTTCTGTCTGCAATCTTTCTATTTTTTCTCCTGTTGCTTTCTGAGTTACTTGGTGTACTTCCCTTTCAGTTTGAATGCCATAATCCTGTGTCATTTGATGCACCTGATAATCTTCAATTCTTCCTTCAAGTTCCTTGTTGATTTCTTCGAGTTTTTGGATTTTGTGGCAAAGTTCAACTATGTATGTGTCCTTTCTCTCTTCTTCAAGTTTTTGGATTTCTCTTATGTCTTGTTCTTCTTTAACTTTCAACTTCAGCATTTCTATCAACTCTTTTTGGGATTCTAGAGTTCGCTCATACTTTTGACAAATTTCCCAACTCTTAATCTCTGCTGCCTTCTTTCCTTCCTCCAATATTTCAATCCTTTTTTTTAGTTCATCAATCACTTTGATTGCATCCTCATTTGATTTCTCCATCACTGTTGCACAAACGCTATCCAAAGGTGATAAACTGTTAGGTACCAATGTTGATCCCGAGTCAGTCTCTTGTGTCTCAGTGAAAGAATTAACTTCATAGGATGGGTAAGTTGAAGTGGTCAAGTCCTCTAGTCCTTGCACATTTAAGAAATTCTCTTCCACTTCCTTTGTTGCTTCACCTTTTTCTGCATTTTCCTCTTCATGTACTTCATCTTGGTCCCCCAAATACACAGCTGCAATTGTTTCCTCCACCTTGTTCCCTTCACCTTCGTCCCTTACTTCATTTTTCTCCTCGCCTTTTTCTCTATTTTCCTCTCCACGTACACCATCTTGGTCGCCTACAACCTCTTCTTGCTCTATCTTTGTACAAACATCTTCCTCTACAGAAAACACTTGTGCAGATAGTTCAGCAAACATCTTTGTTTCTTTATCTGTTTGTCGTAGGCCGGTATTGTTTACCTATTGAACAAGAGGAAAAGATAATCAACAATGTGTACAATCAATGTTTCATTTTCATCAAATTAAGTACATCGAGAAACCAAACACAAGCCACAAATAGTGAGGGTAAATGTTAAAGTAGAAAAGTCAACTAAGACTAGTTCTACTTCAAATTAAGTAGATGTTCTAATAAGCTCAAGAAAGGGTATATCGAGACACCAAACAGAAGTCACAAATTGGGAGGCTAAATGTAAGGTACAAAAGAAAAGGATGGGATTACCTCCAGATATCAAATGAATCTTTTTACTTGAACAATATGCAATCCTAATGTATACCGTACAGAAAATGAACTCAAAATCTATAGTGTACACACAAAATGCATTTCAAATGTACAATATACACTGAAAAGTCAGCAAAAAATAGTACTTGAAGCATTGTAACAGGTGTAAGCATTAAAACATCAAAAAAATGCTCTACAGTTTGTTTCAATTTATTTCTTACTTTATCAAGTGGAATTTGACTCAATTGTTCGAAATCCTTCAGACTTTTCCGAAGGTCTGAGATTTTCCACTTTAAAAGTCTTGGAACTGCATCTTCTCCCTTTACTTCCACAAGGTTGGTGTGCTCACAAAGAAAGTACTGCACAAAGAAATTGCAAAGTCAAAATATGAGTGATAAAGTAAGTAGTAAAGTAAAAAAAAAGTGTGTCTTCCACAAGCTGTGTTGAAGTAATTACCAGTAACAGAATTGAAGATCCTTTCAATTGTTTGATGTCTTTGTGATTACTGTGAATGGAATTGAGCAAATACTTCAACACAGCTGCTGCCCAATCATATTGCTTGGCTTTTTCAAGGTCTTCCATATAATGGACATACAACCAATTCACCGAGGTTGCTTTGTTGGAGAAAAACAACATCACACAAAGGTACAGGCAAAGAAGTCTAGCAACATCATCTATATCTTGTTGCTCCTCACTGTTTTTCAGATCTCTAATCTTTTTTTCAATTGTCGTGGTTGATAACCTTGATTCCTTAATGTCCAACCTTTTCGCCAAGTCAGTTGCTTCTTTGTTGATTTTCATTTCTACCATCTTCTTATTTCCACAGGAAATACCAAAAATCAACCTTACATGATTCTTTGTAAGCCTTATATTCTTCCCACCTATTCTAAATGCTTTGGTATCTTCTTGATAGGATTGAACAATCTTTAAGACCACTTCATCATACTTCCTACATTGATCACTCTGTAACTTCTTTTTGATTATTGCTTCAAACAATAACCAAAATGGCGTTTTTTTGAGGGAAGCTCTGTGTCGATCATTCAACTCATTATCTTTAAGAATTCTAATTATCGACAACAAACTACACCTATTTGAATTTTGCTCTCCTTGTGTCTGTTCTTGGGTATCTTGTTGCGTCTCCGGTTGAAGTTTTCTTGGTCTCTTTCTAATTGGCTGTGATCGGGATGTTTCTTCCATATTCCTCTGAAGTGGTCTTTTCCTAAACTCATATTGAGTTTGTGCTCTTGGCTTCATCATGATACCTACACATGCATAGTTTTAAAGAGCATGTTGTCAGTATATTATAGAGTTGATCATACAAAAATACAAAATGAACTGAAAATGTATATTCTAACACTCAAAATGTACATTCTATTTTTCAAAATGTCCAGTTAAAGTGCAATGAAAATGTACAGTATACACTATTAATGCATTCAAAATATACACTCTACACCCAAAATCAACAGTCTATTGTTAGATCATTGTGTTGTTTTTATGCTGCTTGATTTTATAAGGTAAATTGCACAAAAAACTAATTGCATGATTAGAGGGTAAGGAAGTGACATCCAGATTTATACAGCTAATCATTAATAAAGTTAATGCATGCAATGTGCCAATCCAATCCACCTATGGACAATCTGTTGTGTAACATTGTAACTAGTTTATCCCTGACAATCTGCTTTGTACTCTCAAAATTTACAGTCTAATCTTAAAATTTACAGTCTAATCTCAAAGTTCACCACTAGATATCAAATGAAGCTTTTTACTAGAACAACATACAATCGTAATGTACGAATCCACAGAAAATGCACTCAAAATGTACAGTGCATACAAAAAATGAACTTAAAATGTACAATCTACACTGAAAATGTACACTGTATACAAAAAATGAACTTATAATATAAATCAAGAATTGGAATGTACATTTAGGGACTTCAAAACCAACACTGACATTGGTATACGAATACTAACACCAATATTGGACTGTACAAAGACATCGATTAGTCAATTACTGTACATTTAGGCACTTTGATGTTTTACACTGTACATTTTAGAACTGAGAAATGTGAACTACAAATCAGAACTAGCACATACTTACCATTAAGTCAGGGTTTTAAAAAACGCATAGTAAGTCGATTAAGTAAGAGAAATCTGGATGCCATTTGCAGTGAGAATGTGATCAATAATCCAATATACACTCAAAAGTTGACGAAAAACTAACAAAATGTACTTACCTTGAATTGTTCTTTGTGCTTCTGATGATGGAGTTGAGGCTTTATCATCAGGAATCATCTCATTGTTCTCTTGTGAATCTTGTTCTCCGCCACTTGAATACCGACCATATCCTTGTGCGTTTGCAGTTCCTATAAATTTCATCTTCGATTAATTAGCTGATATAAATTAACAATAAACGAAATTGATTAACTATACACAAACTTTTTATTCGCATTGTTGTACGAATCTTCAACTTTGTGCACTCAGATCTAGGGTTATACTCGACTGAATCCCGAACAAACGATCGCACTTGCTAGAGAAGGGGGTTTTTGAAGAAACGAGGGTTTTCAGAATCGTCGATTTGAATTCTGATCCGAACGAGAGTTTCAAAAGATCGCCTTTTCTAGAGAAGGGGTAATATCGGAAGAAAGAGGGTAAAACTTATGTGCAGGACCTAACAAGCTATTGGGCTGGGCAAACATATTTTGTTCCGGACCTTGCAAGGTATAGTACTTGTTGGCAGGACCGGCCCACAAATCTCTATTTTTTTAAATGATTGGATCCCCGTTCCCCATTTGGAGTGGGGATGGAAGATGAAAATAAAGCCCCATTGGGGATCGGGTAGGGAATAAATATGGAGAAGGGGTTCGTGGATTAGAGGTAGAGATAGTACTCTCCGGCCCCGATCCGTCCCGATGCCGATCCCTAGCTAAGAGCGTATCAACCCGTTTGAGAGTGGGTAACCCGGATTGTGTTTATCCCCATTTGCCAATGCCAACATCTCCCGCAAAACTGCAAATACACACAATCAGAAGGCAACCGGCTCAACTGAACTGATGAACGATGTTAAGAACAGCAATGGGCACTCTCTCTCACCTCCCTACCACCGCTCTCTCTCTCCAAAACCCTAACACCCTCAACCACTTCTTCCCCCTCTCTTTTCACAAATCCCTCCGTTTCCGACCCTTCAATTCCAGACTCTTCTTCGAGGCAAGGCGTCTTTCTCTCTCCTCCTCGGTGCCCGAAACTTCACGCACTCCTCCGACCTCCAGTAATGACCTCGACCCTCGCTATCTCTCCTGCTCGATGCCTAACAAGCGACTCAAGGTCGCGGTTCTTCTCAGCGGCGGCGTCGATAGCAGCGTCGCGCTCCGCCTCCTTTACGCGGCAGGCCATTCCTGCACCGCATTCTATCTTAAAATCTGGTTCCAGGTTTCTCAAATTCTGTGCTCATAACTATTAAATTGTTTCGATATTTAATTGTTAGTGTTTGTACAAGGATCAAAGGTGGTGAGGATATTAGGTGCTGTTATTCTATGAATTGATTTTATTTCCCTCATTCCTTAATACAATAAAGCGAAGTTCTTATTTTCGAATTACCCAAAAAAAAAAAAAATAAAGCGAACTTTTGTACAATTGTGCTTCTATTAGTTTTGATAGCTCGCTGCATGTGGGAACCTGGCGGGATATTTTTGTCCAAGTATGTTGTTTTTTGGGGTTTAGATCGTGTGCAGCGTTAATGTGTTATCAGTGTCAATTTATACCTTGAAAATGTAAGGTTAGTCCACTTAAATAGATAGAATGTGTAATTGGAGTTACTCACGTGTGGAGGGGTAAGCTGGGCTGGCCCAGTATGGGCACGGCACCTTTAGAAGTCAGCATGACATGACACGACACGTCACGACCTGGTGTGGGATAACATGAAACGAACACTTAAAAGCATGGGATTGGTCCGTCATCTTGGAGCATGCAACTTGGTGAAGTACGAGCACGACGCGAGCCTGGATGTATCATTTCTATTTATGCATTAATGAGATTGACCCATTAGGGAAAATGAGCTTTGATTTTGTAGAATGAATTGAATAACTTGAATAGTTTTGTACCACAGATTCTTTTACTTTTTTATCCTTACAAATGTATGATTCAAGATGCGCAATTCAAAATAGTGGTAAATAAAAATGCAAAATGTGGTGAATATAAATGAAATAATGGGTATTTCAATTTATAATACTATATTTTGTTATAGCTATTTGAATTCTTTTGTTTCAAAACTCTCAAAAAAAAATATATATATATATATATATATATATATATATATTGGCTTCTGTCCTTTAGATTGTAGTTTTACCTTTACAAGGTCTAACTGGGCACGGTACCAAGATATGCACGACATGGGCTCGGATCAGGAATTGTTGCATGCCTATAGCCATGCTGCGCCTAAACTAGTCTGATACAGCATGACATGCGAGTCGACACGATTAATTCAATTAGCATGTTAGGCACGAAAATAATTGGGCCAGGCTGGCATTGCCCGACCCGACCCATTTGACACCTGTACTCATGTTCAGGGTGTGTGGGGGTACTTGTTGAAAAATTTGGTGATGCGAACCGGATATCATCTAATATGATATATACAGATTGGAACTACCAGAGACATGCTATGACTTATAGATTGTAGATGGATCCGAAAGGTTGGACACTGCGTCATTTCCTGTATTAGTTGGATGATAAAGGTATTAGAATGATTTTCAATATTGTGAAAAGTAAAATGATTCAATCAAACATTGGAAAAGAGAAAAAAAGTGAAATATTCATTTGATTCAGTATTTCTCTTAAATACGGTATGGAACTGATTACGCATAATTATTCCTCCTAATCAGAAAGGGGAAAGGAAAAGAAAAAGAAAAAGAGAGATTTCATGGATGATGCTTGCACTAGTTTGATTTACTTTTTGGAGCATGATGCTTGGTATAGAAGCGTAGTTGTTTAAAGTATACATCTCTGTCACAGTGATAGAATCATTAGGGTTCCATACCTCCTACAATTCAGATCCTGGTATCGACAGTATGACTTGGTATCTACTGAGAGCCCCTTGGTAAGATGCACTCAGACTTTTACCAAGTGATCTGTCAACAAACTTGCATGATCACTTAGGCTGGAGCAAATTATTCAAAAAGCGTTCAGTCATTTCCATGATCCCCAGACACCAAAATGCAAATGGAGCATAAGGGCATAGACTATCGAGAACACATGAATCACTATGTCAAGTTATCGTTCAATACTTGTGAATTGTGATCACTTTCCCGTGATATCATTTCTCATTTGCAGCAGGCTATGGATCTTTCATCTTTGTACAACCTGTCCATACAGATTTGGTTCGTGGCTGTAAGATGACACCGTATGTGTTGTATACATTTATATACTGCTTTTGTTTGGTTAATCCACTCAGCTCAACCTAACCAGTGACCTTTCTACTGGGTAAATGAGGTTATTAAATATTTTCTGAGGATCTTTTATTTGTTTGCATGATTCGTCACTGTCTGCCACATGTTCCAGTGACGATCCTGAATTTTTGTGGCTACTTGTCCTTTATTGATAGTAATCACTCTATCGGTAAAGTTTAAACCCCCGGCAAAGCTGGTTCTAAACTTTCTTTTTTTGTAGGAAGACTTTGAAAACTTTTGGTCTGAATGTCCATGGGAAGAGGATTTGAAATATGCAAGAGCTGTCTGCAATCAGGTGCTTTCGTCTTCTTTATATTTTATGTTTCCGGCAGTTGTTTCCCTTTGTGCTAAAATGGATTGAATTGGATTGAAAATCTGAAGTCAAGCTACAACCGGCTGTTCGAATAGGGGATATCCTTTTAATCCTACCGGATACTTTGATCTTTTTTATTTTGGTTGTAAATGGATAGTGGGACACCAATCATTTCTGCCTGTTGTTGTTTTACTTTGTTTCCATTCACTCTATTGCATTCTCTGATATATGAGTGTGGGGTACTCAATTCACTAGGAAAGGTCATTCTTCCTGTTGGAGTGTTATTTTTGGTTATTTAGTTATTATTTATATCTTAGTGATTATCCAAGGTGTAATGGTCATTCTCTTGTTGTGTGACTTGTAATATTAGTAATACATATGCTGGTATAGGGGTGATCTATACTCCTATTTTCTTTAACTGTATTCCTTCTTTCCCTCTTCTTTCCTCTTCCTCTTTTCTCTCAAACCTAACTTCATATTTCATTATGTAACTCTTTGTACTAAAACATACAATGATTTCAGGTGGATGTACCATTGGAAGTTGTGCATTTGACAGATGAATACTGGAACAATGTGGTACGTAACAGTGTAGCTTCTTTTGATTCTGCTGTATTACTGCCTCTTGCTTTTTTAAAAGAAGCTTTAT
Organism: Vaccinium myrtillus; assembly: GCA_016920895.1. Lineage (NCBI taxonomy): Eukaryota > Viridiplantae > Streptophyta > Magnoliopsida > Ericales > Ericaceae > Vaccinium > Vaccinium myrtillus. Next base: position 6,210 of record JADGMU010000156.1, on the reverse strand, counting down.
CACTTGTCAACAACCCTTTCTTTGGTCAAAGATGTTTAATGTCTTACCACTATGAACTAAATGAAGTTGCGAAACTTATAGGTCCATATTTCAGGTTTCCTACATTGTTGAGGAGTATCGGTGTGGACGAACTCCTAACCCAGATGTTCTTTGCAATACAAGGATTAAGTTTGGTATGTAATCATTGTAATGTTGGTAATCAAGCTACGTCAATTGTCTTCCAGATTTTTTTAATTCCCATGCTTTGATTTCCAGGTGCATTCATGGATGCCATTAGTGGGATGGCATTCGACTATGTTGCTTCTGGACATTATGCCAACGTTATTCACCCGCCTGCAGATCAATTGAATAAACCTTCCGTTTTGGAACTATCAAATGACATGGTATCTATGTGAGATAATTTTTCTCTGCTCTCTTTGTTAAAGCAATGCCAGTAGTTTGTTTATAACTCAAAATAATTAACTTTTTATATTTTTATTGGAAAATAAATAAATAATAAATTTTATTGGGTAATACTTTTTACCTTTTTCTGGTGAAAAATTGGGTTGGCTATCTTCGACGTTCCTCAAAATTACTGGACAAATCCCTCAGGTTTCTATAGTTCATTTTTGGGAGAAGGAGAAATTTATGCTGATAAAATCAAAAAAGTGAAGGAGAAATTTATAGAACAAGCAGACTCATAGTTAACCTCTTGGAGTTGTTGGCCAAAGGTTATCATAGAAGTCTAAACTGCATCAATACTTTTCAAGTTTTGTGCTAGAAAAGTACATCATACTTGCAAAATAATGCATTGGATCTCGTGATACATTTCTTGTTATTTAATGCATCACCGTCATCCTTGATATTCTTAATTTGCTGTGTTGCAAGAGAGAAGTAGAAGGCCGAAAAGAGAGAGAACTACAATATTTCTCCGTTTCTTTTTCTCTCCTATTTTCACATGGGTACTTCTCCTTCTTCCTCTACTGAAGTCCTCCACTGAAATTCATGGCAATGATGCTTCTTAACACCCTTTCAAATCACTTCCTTGTTCTTACCCAAGTCCACTGAGATAGTCGCTCCCCAATCTCTCCTATTGTCTTCTCTTTGCAATGTTTCACCAATTCCTTTTTTGCTCTCTCTCCCTACATCCATCTTTGAAAACCTTAGAATATACTTGGAAACATTAGTTAGTTGCTCTTGCTGTTTAGAGGTATCCATATCTTCTCTAATTTGGATTGCTTTTATTATTTTTTCCATACATCTTATAGTTCTAGCTTTTCATTTGGATCTCATATGCCGAGTGTGGAAATTTTTCTTCTTGCTTTATATCAACAAAGCCTTGTAATCAACTCACCACTACCTTGTCCTCAATTAGAGTGGCTCGTGGCTTATCAAGTATGCATTTGTTGCTGCTGCTCTCATCCATTTCTTTTTGGTGCCTGTTCAATTGCCTTAGCCTCCTCATTATGAAGCATAAACGTGTTTACCAATGCTGCTACAATATTTTCCTCCACTTGTTAAATATGATGCCTTGGGCTGTGGTATAGTCTTTGAACACTTTTACACGGCATCCACACCTCTCTAGTTCTGTTGGTAATGTTCTCTTAGTGCTTGTCCCCCTCCTTAGGATGGGTCATTCAATATTAAAGGAAGTACTTGGGTGCATTTTTCCATCAATTGTTCCATGCGGCACCTATATTTCATTATGTTTTATATTATGTATTTTGTGGATCTAAAGCTCATTGGCAATGGATTCCTATTTTCTGCTGCAAGGTGACACGTGTTACGGTACGAATTGACTACATCGGGTTGCCTTTAAGGAACACTTGTTTGGGTAGCAAAAAAAAATCTGCTTAGTGGGGTGATGGCAGGGTCTAAACCTCACATAGTGAGGTCACGATTAGGTGCCCCTTAGAACATTACAGGCATGGATCTCTAGCATTACGGCAACCTAAGGAACCAGTGGCAAAGTGAGTAGGGATGTGATACTTAAAGTGGCTGAAGTTCTGGCCAGTGGCCACATGTACCTCTCTTATTGTGTCCTCCACTTTTACAGAGCATTCCCCTCGAAATTCATGTACTCCATAGATTGTAACTGTATTTTGACATAAAATACTCTTGATTAGTTTGCGTTATTTAGAGTAATGTTGTTAAATGCAACAATTGCACGGAGAGACGGAGACCTGTGTTTTGAACAGCTAAATGTAACACAACCAGCTGGATTATTTTTTGGAAGCTCTACCTATTGTCCTTCCAAATTTGAATTAACTTGAGTTCACATCAGATTACATCAAACTTATAGCATAGGAGTCGTGTTTTTTGTTGTGTTATATTGGTCTCTGTGATATGTTTGCCAGCATTTTTGGGACTATACCTTGTTATGCCTTTGCTTTTCACTTTTCAGGTCAAGGATCAAACATACTTCCTTTCACATCTCTCACAACCTCAACTTAAACGACTGATTTTCCCTCTTGGATGTATTCCAAAGGTTAGCTGATACCAGTTCCATTGGCATGCCAGAATTTTACCATATGAATGTGGTTTGCGGTAAATTATAGTATTGAGATGGTATGCAATATTGCAATGTATTGTTTGTAATGGTTGCTTCTTCTTCATTTTTTCTCAACAGCAAATTGAACTTGATTGAGATGACAGATAACGTATATACATATCCATATTTTGGAAGAACTCTGACCCACATCTTCCTTTTATTTTTTTGTATTCTCTCTCCCAAATAATCTCCAGGACGAGGCCCGTAAACTTGCTGAAAAACTTGATTTGCCTAACAAAGACAGAAAGGATTCTCAGGGAATATGCTTTCTTGGAAAGGTATGCCTTCTCTATTATTTGTTGGATTTATGCAGGAACTGTTAATTTTCGGGATTCACATGTCAGAAGAATCCCCTGTATTTAGTAAATATAATTTTGTTCTGTCCAATGGATCCAACCCTGTTTCGTGACGTAATCTATTGATAACTCGTCTGTTTTGTTTCCTAAGTTGTAAATTCTCACTCTTAAGAGAATAATTTGTTGAAAGATATGCCTGCTTCTGTTCCTCAAACAAGTTTATGCTGACAGATCAAGTTTAGTGAATTCATTGCGAGACACATTGGGGAGATGGAAGGTGTCATGTTGGAAGCGGAGACAGGAGATTTCCTTGGAAAACACCGCGGCTTTTGGTTCTATACGATCGGCCAACGCCAAGGATTACGACTCCCTGGCGGGCCCTGGTATGCCAGTGTTTTTTGTTCTATCATATGATTGTTAAAGCAAAGACAAATACGAATTAGGCTATGCCTACTAAATGCCACTTTCGTAATGAGGCTCATAAATGTTGAACTTATGTTTATCATGAAACAAACTGTAGTTCTCGGATTATAACAGTGGTGATAACCATATTCAAAACTTTAAAGAACTCATTATTTCCAAAAAAAATGCTGCAATGATCGGTTTCAACAGTAGTTCATATTCTGAATTCTTCACTTTTCATCAGTAGTTCATAATCTGAAATCTTCACTTTTCATCCATAACATTGTTGCATCTTGTTTAGGTATGTTGTTGAGAAGGATGTTAAAAACAACGTAGTCTTCGTATCAAGAAACTACTTCTCATTAGACAAAAGGAGGCGCTTGTTTCGTGTTGGATCCCTGAAATGGCTTGGTGACTCGCTTCCTATCCAGATGAATCTACTCCAGTGCAAGGTAGAGGAATTCACTTCCCGTTCGCTCTCACCCACACCTCTTCTTCTTTTTGATCAAGTGATCATTGAGTTTCCTATGTTCTCATATTTTTTTAATGATGAGATGCTTTCTGTGTGTTTTTAGCGACTAGGAAACATAAGTGGTCATTAACACGTGTGATGGATAACTAATGTTTAGAGAAACTTTTCAAAGGGTAACTAGAATGTCTATGACAACCTCCCAATGTGTCTGTCCATGAAATCTCGTACATTGCTTTATACGGCTGAGGTTAGTTCATCAGTTACTGTTACGACTGACTGAGGTCAAATTATGAAATCCCGTACATTGCTTTATACGGCTGAGGTTAGTTCATCGGTTATGACCGACTGAGGTTGAATTATGAAATCCCATACATCGCTTTATACGGCTGAGGTTAGTACATCGGTTATGACTGACTGGGGTTGAATTATGAAAACGTTTCCTTTGTCCATGGAAGTCAAAAACTTCTTCTGTTTCATTTCTCTGCATCAATGTGGCGACATGTGACCATTGTGAGAATCTTTTATGCCACCCAATTTCTTGAAAATACTTGGGATTCGTAAGATGCTATTTTTTTGGATAATTACGTAAGATGCTTTTTTGATAGTTCCGTTTTTGGAAACGAAGAAAAGGAAAACCATAGAGATGGTGGGGCTTTAGTTGATTGAAATAATGTTTTGCTTATCCCATATCAAATGATTCAACAGCCTGTATCTGCGGACATCAATTTCATTGTCTGTGTTCATAATTCAGAAATTATAGAAGACTTGTTCAGCTAACTGTTTCCAGAAATGGTTTTGGGAAATTTTCTAAAATCAAGGCAGTCTTCAAAATATCACCAAAGAGGCCATGCGTTGTTTTTTCAACTCTTGATGCAATTCACACCTGGAAAATTATGTGAGACTTCTTTCTTTCAGGTTCGACACGGCCCAGGTTTTTACGACTGCAGCTTGACAGTGGAATTTGCCGAAGAAGGGGAGAAAGTTGCAGTAGTCCAGTTATCTGAGGATGATCAAGGCCTGGCAGCTGGGCAATTTGCAGCCTTCTACCAAGGAAGAACTTGTCTGGGCTCCGGTGTGATTCTCGAGTCATGGGATAATCAGGGCTTTCCTGTTTGTGCGAAGGCTCTTGAGGTAGCCGCTATGGGGGATAAATCAAAACTGGGGAAACCAGTTAAAATAAAGGCAAAACAAGAGGAGGCTTGTGTAATGGAATCTGATAAGAAAGATTGTGTTGAACTTGGGGTAAAACTGAGTGGCATTACTGGTCAAACGAAATCAGAGCCTCAACATGAATCAATTTCCAGAATTCCACTCAGTTGGCTGCAAAGGTGGAGAACAATGTGGTCGCAGGTGTTCTAGATTTCATATGCCCTTTCCATCAAGAAATTACAAGGTAAGGCTGTGCTGGCATGTTCGGATCCTGTACTTGTGGAGAGTTTTATGTGATGGCAAAAGGAAAATATGATGGAAGTGGTAAGAAGAAAGATGAAACGAAGCCGCTAATTTTTTTCTTTTAGTTGCTTATCATAATCCTTTCTATTCAAATCCGTCCACAATTCTATGATCCGAATGCAACAGAAATGTTTTCTGAAAGACAAGACTTTGAGCGACAGATGGAGGGGGAAAGCTTGCTGTTGGCTAAGAAATCGAGAAACAGTTTTGGAATTTGGTTAGGATCCTATTTAAGAGCATAGGTTGGTTTGGCCCATGATTTCTTTTATAAGTTCAGTCAGTGGGTTGGTTTGGTATAGTTCATTGAGGTTTATGTTCGGTTGTATCATGCAAATGGATTATGTGAAATGAAATTGTCCATGGGAAACACAATAATTCGTATAACTCATCGTTATTTGACTAGGAATAAGATTTGATGTCTTGATCTAAGAAATACTTGACTACTAAATGTTTTTTAAATGCTAGGCTCCGGTTGGACTTGTTCTCCCCTACGTCCATCTTGAAGTTGAACTGCGGGAGTTTCAATAATCATCCTTAGTTTTCCTTTTCCTTGTTTTCCTGGCAGCTGTAAACTTGGCGAATGCAGAATTATTCTTTGTGAAGCAGGAGCAAGGCACAGTTTGCTAAAGCTGCAGCTCAACCTTCCAAGGCCAGTTCTCTTGTCTCGACTTTGTGGACCTGGGCAAGTTCCATGAGTAGAATCTTAGCTGAAGCTCATCATGAATTCAAAATATAACATCTTCATCTAAATCTGGAATGGAGATGGACCAGCATTGTTTCCTGGGTCTTCAAGCATGAATTACAGTGGACTTGCTGACATTTTTTTTGTTTACCCCCACATTCAGTAATCTATAATGATCTTCGTTGTGCTGTTTTACTTCCTCTTGTTAGCTTGTTGGACATGGGACAGTACATGAGCCTTGTGGGCCTTTCCACTCATTTTCAGGTTTTGGATTGGATTTTTTAACATGTTAGTATTAGGCTCATCAACAGCTTCCAGGCGCTTCTCCAACACCTGCTATCTTCTCATTTTATCGTTGGTGTTCCTTCATTTGAAA
>JADGMU010000155.1:0-51398 GCA_016920895.1 Vaccinium myrtillus | reverse complement strand
ATTCAATATCCAAAATAAATTAACCAATTTTGTATTTGTTCTAGTGGTTATATGACATTCAATGATAGGCCAAGTTACTTATGCAATATCGATATGCAAAACACAATGTAAAGGAATAGGGAAGGGAGAAATCAAACACGAGAATTTATAGTGGTTCGGTCCACAACTTTACGGCCTAGTCCACTGCCCAAGTATCCAACTCGGAATTTGCTGCACTATCTTCAATATTAATAATCCCTCTAGCTTAGCGGGTGCTAGAGAACCTTTACGAAGAACAATATCTATTCCTAATCGCTCTAACTATTTTTTACTCAGGTGTTAGTCACACACTCACACCTAATCCAACGTCTAGGTTGGACTCCGGTGCTGGTACTAACACGTAATCACCAAGTGATTTTCTCTCCAAAACCACTCAGAAAAAGATAAAGTTCAACTGACAAAGTAACACCCTCTCTAAGTGCAGATAAAACCAATTAAGTTCACGATTGATTTCTCTTCACAATAAGCTCTTTCTTCAATATCTTTTATTTTAATTTCATGCTTCCCCAAGCCCTTTTAAACTTCAAAATATAGCCGCACGAGAAAAATCTTCTTGTATAAATCTTGCCTGATTTGAATTCAATGAAGCTCCTCCCAAAATGGAGCGTATTAGTATGATATTCAGCAAATTTTTTTTTTTTTACCTTTTCTCAATGAATATAGCTTCCAAAATTCATGGCCTTTTCAAGAAGTATTCAAATCTTGAACAAAATGTAAGTCTGCAGGGACTGAGCTGACTCTGGAGCTTGCACAATCAACATTTAAATCTTCTATCCAATCAATTGATTTCCAATACGAATTTTCGCCAACTTGAGAAAGATTTTTCTTGTAGTTCTTTCCATCATAATGTGATATTTGACTTAAGCAATCAACCTTCTTCACATAATCTTCATTCCTCCAATCGTCCAACCATCATAAAATATATTTTGTGATCATCAAATTTAATAAGGTATTCACAGAAACTTTTGGGCTAACATTATTGATATCGAATCATTTAGTTTTTTTTTTCTTTGTACACTTATAATACATCTATTGCGTGTTTTACAAAGTGAATATTTTGGACGGTGTCGGTAACTGCTGACCAGTTATGTGGACAAAAATTAGTAGTATAGAGAGATATGGAGGGATGGAGTATGTTCAGGGTGGACCGAAGTAGACCCCCACCGAATTTTGTAGGATTATATTTTATTTTCATATATTTCTATTGTACCCAAATAACTTATAATAGTGTTCAATTAAGACGTACTATTTCTTAAAATGCTAAATTTCCACCCCATTATATGTTGTGTATACACACCATTTTCTATTAATTGTATGATGAATTTACATAGATAGGAATCCCTCCGTCCCTTTTTTAGTGTTGATATTTTCATTTTGAGCTATCCCTTAATAAGTGCGTGTTTTGAAAAGTTAATAGGTAAAAGCTTGAACAATTATGATTTTGCCATTTTGAAAAGTTAGTGGCTAAAGAGTTAACGGGTAAAAGTGGAGGATAATTTTGGAAAATGAAGGTAAAACTTGATGTGAAAAGTGTAAAGTGGAGATAAAGTTGATATGAAATATTTAATGATGATGTTTCTTTAATAAGTTGAATTTATGAAGTAACACACTTAAAAATGGACGAGGGAAGGTAATAAAGATGTACTCCCTCTGTCCCAATTCAAGTGTCCTCCACGGGAAATCGAGCGTTTTAAAATATAAATTTGTGCTCTTAATTTTTAAAAGTAACCTTAAATACTGTGAAGTTAATTAAATGTAGGAAATTGATATTCGCGCTCCCTTTTTTGATGTTAATTAAATGTAGGAAATTGATATTCGCGCTCCCTTTTTTGATGCAGGAACTCCAAACTACACTAGTTTTCTAAAATTACCCTTTTACAAATTACATGATTTACTTGAGGCACTCGAAAAAAACTTTACTCTTCTCCACTGCCTCCTCTCCTTAATGGAAGAAGACAGAAGAAACGAAAGAAGGAAAGACGGCAAGACGATGAACGAAGGGCCAAGACGATGCAAGGACTTGGAGCTGGTTTCGAAAAAATCTCACAAACCATGGAAATGTGGGTTTTGGTGTTGATTTGGAATGAAATCGGGTGTACCACCAAGTATGGTTTCTCGTGATGCGTAGGCGTGGAGTATTTTCTTCTCTACATCAACAATCAACTACAAATCCAAGAGGCTTTGTGGCAATACAAGAGGGGTTTGAGTAGGGCCACGCCAAACTCAGCTATGGAAAACCTAGTTGCTAATCATCGAAATAATCAGTTCCAAATCGCTTGGGTTAACAGCCTTAATCTGTCCAGACTCCGGTTTCTCCAGAGCTGGGTATGCACGTAACCCATTGACAAGCTTAAGGGGAATTAACTCATTTAAATATTCAGTTAATTTTGGATAATATTTGAGATGTACGTGGGCCTAATTATTGAGTATTAGTTGTTGATATCATATGGTGATAGTCTGGTTCACAGTCTTAATCGGCAGATTCTCCTGTTAAACTCCGGTGTCAATTAGCTGTGGTGGTAATTTAGGCCAAGCCGTGGCTGGTAATTTTCATAGGAGGTTTTGTGCAAATTGTGCAATCAAGTAAATCTGGCATAGATGCATTGGATTCCAGATTTCCTTTTGATTTTGGTAATTTTTTTTCATTTGGAGTGCCTTAGTAAATGAGGAGATAATTTGGGGGTAGAGTACCTCTAGTAATTTTTGTTGTTTGAAAAGCGTAGTTTTGTAACTTCATTAAATTTTGGATTGCCTGCATCATCAAAAAAAAAAAAAAAAGGGAACCCCATTATCAACTTCCTTAAATGTATTTAAATTGCTTATATCTTTCAATATGGACCACAAAAATATGTAATATGGATCTTGTTTGATTCGAGATTTCGAAATGACATATATCTAACTGATGGCATAGTATCTCTGAATTCAAGTCAAGCAAAGTACAGAAGGCATATCTATTTTCATAGGCCCGTTATACCAAAGAATTCTTGAAGAAATTTGGAATAATGGAGAATAGTCATCCAGTTAGTACTCCAATCTAAGGCGGAAGCAAGTTGTCAAAATTTGATGAAGGAGAAAACATTGATCCAACTTATTTCAAAAGTTTAGTTAGAAGCCTTTGTTATCTCACAGCTATGGGACCTGATATTTTATACATATGGAGTTGGTTTAATTAGTCGCTTCATGGAAGAACCCAAGACAACTTATTTGACGATAGCGAAAAGAATTCTTCATTATTTGAAAGGAACACTAAAGCATGGATTATTTTATTCTTCAACGAATAATTTCAACCTTAGCAGATACATCGATGGTGACTGGGCTGGTAATGTGAATGATAGAAACAGTAGTACTACTGGGTTTTCTTTCTTTCTAGGAGGGATAGCATTTACTTAGTGATAAGTGCCAAAATGTACACATTTAGGCCGCCTAATTTACATTTGTTATGTCCCTTATTATTTTATTTAATATCTTTTGTTGTATTTTGGTGATTTTAGGTTCTAAGAGCTGGGTACCAATTTTAGCCGCAAATTCGAGAATTCGCAAATGAGCTGCACATGTATAAAGGAGTCGGCTTGGTGGTTGGAGCAAAGCATGGAAACTCAAAACTGTTCACCTACATATGCAAGAAAGGATTATTTTTCTATGGGAAGCCCATCACTGCATTTAATCACACCTGCAAAGTGGGAATGCATTATCAATTTGTGATGAATGGATAATTTAATATAGTGTAAAATGGGTTTGCCAACCAAAGTTGTCTCTTATGGGCTTTGCCAGCACCTTATCATTGTCGGCACTCTCTCTTATAAAGGCAGCAATTGCTACATTGGATGGGGTGATTTTTTTCGCATAGAGAAAGAGACCCCTTAGGGAGATTTTCGGACAGAGACCAAAGGAGAGGCTCTTTGGAATCAAGCACAGAAGTTTCATGCAGTCACAGAGGCTCACGGCTGAGAGCATTCCAATCACCATGCTCGGCTAAACCCCTCATCTAGGGGGAAGATGAAACTCCGTACCAAGTAACATTATTTGTGCGTAGGCTTATGTTTATTCATTTGAATCGATTGTGTAACTAAGAACCCTTTTCGTTATGATCAAATGAATTGATTTTTTATGCTTTCAATCAATTGAGTATTTGTACGCATGCTTTACAAATACGAGTTATGCAACGGCTTTCTGTGTTTGTGATTGGGTAACTGAGATGGGTTATACTCGTAAGACGGATCGTGCCACTAGACAACCGTGAAAGAGACGGGTTGTGCTAGCGAGACGGTCCGTGCTATGGGATAGTCCATGCCTGTTAACAACACAATTATTTTCTTGACAATTATGATTCAAATAATGAACTTAGCCTACACATAACCTTGTTACGTAGTCGGAGTGGATTGGGAACCCTAGATATTTTCTCCACCAGTTTCACTCAATTCAATTACTGCTTTTCTTTAGTTTAAATTAATTTGAGAATTAAAATCAACCAATCAATCTTTTCTGAATTAAATTAGAAGCCAATCGAAATTAACGTAATTTAGTCAATCTGTCTCCGTGGATCGATACTCGGACTTAGCCACTATTCTCTGGAGTAGTAGTTAATTCCTTGTTTTTATAAATGTATTTTTGACTCGGAACGACACGGTCACTTAGTCATCCAAAAAAGCAATCCATTGTGACCTTATTGTCAAGAAGACTCATTAGCTGTGCAAAAATATGTTTTGGTTCGTTATTAATCAGTTGTAATTGTGCTTTGTGGTTAAGCTGCAAACTGTCAAGGGTGTTAATTCGGTTATCAGCCCACTTGTGTTGGGGTTTTCATTTCATTTCATTTCAGTGTAATTTTATTTGTGTTTCTTCTATATGAAAGATATAAAGGGTCAAGTGTGAGTCGATCATCATTCATTGTAAAAACTCTTGAGAGAGAATACATGCAATGTCAGATTCAATTACTTAAGAGTTTCTGATGTATCTTCTTGTTCTTGTTCTTTCATCTGATCATCATTTTCTTTATGGTATCAGAGTTTGTGAAGACTAGCGTCTTAGGATCCTGAAATTCTGCGCGATTCTTGAAGAGAACATGACAGAAATCACTCTTCCATCTTCGTTAACCTTTCTTGTCTCGAACTTTCATTCACTGGTGAACATTAAGCTCGACGGATCGAACTATCTCCTATGGCGGATTCTAGTCGAAAATGTGATGAAAGCGAATGGTTTCTTTGGATATCTCCACGGCTCAATTTCGGTTCCATCAGAGAATATTCGTGATGCACAAGGTAATGAGACTGACAATCCTGCAGCATACAATCTTTGGGGAGTGATCAATTCACAACTTCTGTCATGTTTAACTGCTTCATTGTCTCAGAATACTCTACCATACGAGGGTTACATAATGTTCAACAAGTATGGGATTCTTTGTCGAGTAGATATAATTTCATGTCTGAAAATCACATTCAAGAACTCAAAACACAACTGTTTAACCACACAAAGACATCAAGTATAGGAATTTATAATGACAAAATTAAGGAGAATTTCTCAGAAACTAGCAGCGGCAGGAAGTCCTGCTGATATGATGGAGAACTTGTGTATTATACCTTAAGAGGTTTACCACCTGTTTTCAATGGACTTAAAACTGCAGTTAGGGCTATGAGAACTAGAGGGACAAAGTTGAGTTTTGAGGAGGCTGTTACCATGCTCAATAGTGAAGACATTCAACTTTCTTCAAGATACTTCTTCAGATCTTGAAAAGTCTACACAAGGGTGTTAAGTCGGTTATCAGCCCACTTGTGTTGGGGTTTTTATTTTCATTTCATTTCAGTGTAATTTGATTTGTGTTTCTTCTGTAAAAGATATAAAGGGTCAAGTGTGACTCGATCATCATTCATTGTAAAAACCCTTTGAGAGAGAATACATACAATGTCAGATTCAATTACTTAGGGTTTCTGATATATCTTCTTGTTCTTTCATCTGATCACCATTTTCTTTACTTATCAACATGTGAAGCAGAGTACATGGCTGCCAATTCAGTATTCAGTAGTATGTCATGCGATGGTTAAGGAACCTACTGCTCATTTGGGTTTTGTACAAGAACAACCTACAATGATTCATGTTGATAAGCAATCAGCAATAACATTAGTGAGAATCCAACATTCCACGAATGAAGCAAGCACATCGACGCGCATTATCACTTCATTCAAGAACACATGAAGAATAAGGAAGTGGAATTAATTTCCTGCAAGTCCAACGATTAGGTTGCAGATATTTTCACAAAGGCGTTACCACGTAAAGTTTTCAAGAGACTAAAGATTTTGCTTAGCTAGGAAGAAGAAACCTAGCGAATTGGGTTTGAGGGGGATGTTAAAATTTGAAAATTTAGATCTGATAACTCTAGAGATTTCTAGGCTTTGTTCAGTGTGGGTTTTGAGGAAAGTTTTTGGGGGTTATGAGTAGAGAGAGAGAAAATTTTATTAGGGACTGTGCAGGGTGGGTTTTGAGAACCTAAACAAACAAGGTTCTAGAGTACAGAAGAACAAAGAAGTTGCAGGAAGCTTGCAGAAGGAATTAAAGCTGCCAGAAAATTGAAGAAGGAAGGAGAAGCCTCACGGAAGCTATCCAAGCTTGACCACCGATCAATATTTCCATGGTCATTAGTAAGGAAGAAAATGAACTGTGTCCAGCCGATTGACAGCCAGATTCACACTATTTACTAATATCCGAAATAGTTTTCATTTCAAGGTTTCCACTAAGTAAGAAAAGTGGTCTTCTTAATTAATTGTTGAAGCAATCACAAAGATTCTAAATTAAAAACTGTGGCAGGTTTCTTATACGTACATATGAAAATTAGCACATGCCTGGCATGGGTTCTTAATATTAACTCTTATGCGTGCAAAGCACGGGTTCATTGTTACTTGTTAGTACTATATATTTACGCAAAGTGACTTTTCGTGAGGAGAAATGTAGATACGACAAATGTGATTAGCCGAGTGATTATGTTTTGATTGCTAAAACTATTTTAGCTTTCTAATAATATGCATGATTTCCTCCACGTTAATAAAGGTTGCTTTTGTTTGAATTTTCAAAAGGCAGCAGCAGTTCAATGAAAAACTCGCCAACTGTTTTCGCGCAAAAACTCCAAATGAAACCGCCGGGGAGGTAGCAGCGAGGGGCGGAGCCAACCTAGGGATAATAGTTGTCTGACATTAGGTTTTTTAGATATAAATGCACTGAAAAAAATTTAAAATTTAGATATAAATTAATTTTTTTTTTGCTATTTTCAGCGCATGGTTACTCTTTTGAAATTAAAATAAATGTTTCCAACAAAATTTGAACCAAATTGTTATAGCCCTAACAAAACAAAACAAGCAAGGCCCACTTATGAAAGCCTATATATAATAAACATATAAGGATAATAGTTGTCTGACATTAGGTTTAATGTGGAAACACTAAAAAATTGAAGAGAATTAGACGGCTTCTTTGCATACAGCTTTCATCATAAATACGCTATGCATTTTTGTCAGCGCTAGATGAAAATCCTAGAGCCGCCCTTGATTTCGGCCCCCCCCGGATTCTCAATCCTGGCTCCACCACTGGTAGCAGCAGTAGCTACGTACTGAGATAACAACAGAAGGAGTAATGTAGTGAATCAACAAAGTTGAATCAGCAGAGCAGAGTAGAGTAGCAGCAACAATATAGAGAAGGAGACAGCAGCATCCCCAAAATAACAGCAGAAAAGTATCAAAACATCCTATTAAGTAGTTGAGAAGTTAGTGGGTAAAGAGTTAATGGGTAAAAGTGGAGGATAATTTTGGAAAGTAGAGGTAAAAGTTGATGTGAAAATTGTAATGATGATGTTTCTTTAATAAGTTGGATTTACGAAGTAACACATTTAAAAAAGGACGGAGGGAGTATTTATAAAGCCATCAAAACATCATTTACTTAAAAAACAACTTTTAGGGCCAGAATTTAAAATATGTTTACCAGTGTTTTACTTCTTTACTTTGCGTGTTGTGATTTCCATGCATGCATTCAGTAGCGGCACCAAAATTTTAAGAAGGGTATTCATAACGGTTAATTGTTCTAGGGTCCAGAAGTGGGGACTTATTGAGCATTTAGTCCATGTTAAAGTTTTACAAGGTCTAAGGTCCATGAATTTTTTTATTTTTATTTTTTTAGAATTTAGGCACTTTCAAAAGGTTCCTTAAGGTTTAGGTTTTAGGGTACACTTTCCTATTATAGGGTTTTAGTGGTTTAGACACTTTCATAGGGTACCCTAGGATTTAGGCACTTTCATAGGGTACCCTAGGATTTAGGCACTTTCATAGGGTACCCTAGGGTTTTAGGCACTTTCATAGGATACCTTAGGGTTTAGGTTTTAGGGTGCACTTTCCTATTATAGGGTTTTAGTGGTTTAGGCACTTTCATAGGGTACTCTAGGGTTTTAGGCACTTTCGTAGGGTACCCTAGGGTTTTAGACACTTTTGTAGGGTACCCTAGGATTTTAGGCACTTTCATAGGGTACAAATTTTGTTGGCACTTTCATAGGGTACAAACTTTTTTTTGGTAAGGTAAAAAAAAAAAAAAAAAAAGATGCCAACGTTAGGACTGGATAGGTTATAAACTTGTTTGGTGGATTAACGAGGTTACAAATTCTTTGCCTAGGACTTTTGAACAAGTCGCCCTATTCATAAATACTTACTCTCTACAACCTCTAGAAACCGCAACTATATATAAACCTCCATACATGGTTAGTTGTGGAGTACTTTTTTCATATTTTTTTTTGGCATCACAATATGCTTTGGCACATGAGTTGTCAATTCCACATTTAGGTTGTGGAAGAATCAAAACACTATGCTATTAACTTTTCTATGAAAGTTGTTGCATAACTTGCATGCATAAAGATGTTAATCTAAGTTCATTTTTATACTTCTATACTTTTGCCTTTTTTTCAACCACAACGATCGTCAAAAAATTATGACATGTTTTCCTCTAGGGTGTTTGACTTCAATTATTTTGTGACAAGTCACACATATAGATTATGATTATAGCCAAATCAATCACCATGGAAAATTAGAGTCAAGAAGAGGAGATAAAGAATAGAATTGTTATACTCTTTAGATCTAAGTAATCCATTAATAATTCAATACACTCTATTGGTGAAAGTATAATTTTTTAGCTAATCAAAAAAAAGAAAGAAGGGAGAACACGTCGTTTTATTTCATGTCTCTGTGCATAACACGGGTTTATGCAAGTAGTTTATGCTACAACAATTGCTACTTTTCTAATTAGCTCGACAAGGACAAATTAATAAAGAAAAAAATCAAATCCAAAAATAAATAATACTAGCATCAAACATTTCATTAAAGTAACGATGAACGAATTTTACATGTCATATGCCCTTGTTAGCTGCATTATATTTTTTAAATTTCTGACCTTTCTGGTTTTGTATCGGACTAGCCTCATAAGAGTTGATAACACCAAGAGTTTTCAAATTTAAGTTTTTAAGTGGAGGAAACCTTTAAGTCCCAAGCTCTAACTGTCAGACTTTCATTTATTTCAAGGCCAAAAGTGAAAGCCTTGTTTACCTTTTTTTCCCGTTGGTATTCTGTCAATAACATTTTTAACTTTATAAGACAAAATGATGTTATTTTTTTGCCAATACATATTTTATACTGTTTGAGCTGTTTTAATGTTTTTTTTTTTGGGAAATTTTTTTAATTACTATGTTTAGTACAATTTTTTAAGTCTATTTATCGGATATAGAACTAGAATTGGAGGCCCTCCTCACTTTGATAATTTTTTAAGGGCCCAAAGCAAAAGCCTTATACGCCTTTTTCATGGTCAGTATTATGTCAATTGCTTGTTTTGACATTGTAAGACGAGCAAAAAAATAAAAATATAAAGAAAAATGCAAAGGCAATACCAACAACAAGCTTGTATTCTATGGCAGCAAAATTTGATAATATATAACTTTTATTTCCATATTGTAACCAAAAAAAAAAAAAAAAAACATTTGGATGGTGTTGGGGTTCTTAGCATAAATTAGTTATTGAGCAAATAAATCAAGCCAAGAGAAAACACAAGGTTTTTACGTGGTTCCGATAAATGTGGTTTTAAGCCAAATTTCCTACTCCACGGATAGCCTCATCCATTCTCATTAATAAATCTCAATAAGTACACATATCCACTTATATATCAAGTAAATCACTGTGGATATTACAAAATTATCCATAATAAATGGAATACACAAATATCGGACTGAGGCGTGGATATCTCGATTTCTTTAATGAGATTCAAGCTCTCTGCGGCTGGTTGAATCTTAAACCCCTAGGCGATGCAGTAGAACTTCCACATGGCATGTCTCCCTCAGGATACAACAGCTCGACTAATAAGTCGTGTTGGTTCAAACCACCCTGCACAAGTAAGTTAGACCCAAAGGTCCACAAAATAAACACCCTTACATTTTTTTGGATTATCTCTCTGTACACAATACAAAATATGGAGATATAGTAGAGAGCCTTGATCATTGCCTCAGGCCTCAATGCCTTCGGCTGCTTCTTCTCTTGCTCACACACGAAATGCATGCATATATATAGAAGCATGAAGGAAATTAGTCCATTAATTAGATACAAAGCCATTAATTAGATACATTCCAACTCAAGTGATAAGGCCATGAAACAGTTACTCCATTCATTGTACCACATACACACATAATACACCAATAATTAGTGAACTGTGTCTCTCCTTACTTAGTTTCCGAGGATAGAATATGCCACCTCATATACCAAGTTAACCGTGGCTTACTATTTCCAAATAATAGGTGAAATAATTAAAAATCATATTTTTAATATTAAAATACTTAAAGTTCCAACAGATGGTCATACGATGTTATCGGCCTGCATGACCCCCAAAGATGTCCTAGACGATGGAGTAGATGGAGGGACTGGAACTGGAGCATTTTTTGGTGCGAGATTTGTCCTCGTTGATGGACCAGATGGAGGGGCTGGATCATTTTTTGGTAGCTTCCCAAAACTGGTGGAAATCCATCTTTCTTCTGGTCTTCTGGCCTCTGCAGTGAAGCCCAAAGTTAGTAGCATGAACACAATGGCAATCCCCATCTTTAACCACATTGCCATCTCCATTTCTTGGCCCTTGTATCCATTTGCATAAATTGAACCATCCTTTATATAGGGTGTATGGAGTGATGAGCTCAATAAAAAGCAAGTATAGGAATTCGTCACATTTAAATTAGTTGGTTTCCACATATGTATTATTCAGGTCAAAGCTCGTAGTTTTTAACAACATTGCCTTCCTGTATCCATTTGGATAAGTTGAATCATCCTTTATATAGAGTGTATTAACTAATGAATTCAATAAAAAGCAAATATAGGAATTTGTGTCGAATTGAAATTAGTTGGTTTCCATATATGTGTTATACAGGTCAAAGCTCGTAGTTTTAAACAACATTGCCTTCCTGTATCCATTTGGATAAGTTGAATCATCCTTTATATAGAGTGTATTAACTGATGAATTCAATAATAAAAAGCAAATATGGGAATTTGTGTCAAATTGAAATTAGTCATACCATGCAATCATATCTTGTAATTGCATGGTATGACTTGCTTAATTATAGGGATGTGATAGGTATAGTTCTAGGGATTTGGATAGTAATCTTTTGTATATATTCACCATCAAATACAATGAAATATATATATCATACAATGTAAAAGACTTCTTCGATATATTATCGAAAAAGTCGTTTGCACCTATCTTCTATTTATCTTATCTTATCTTATCTTATATATTTTGGCAGAATGATTTTAGTGAGGAGGAATGTGAGAGCGACAAGTGTTGTGAATTGAGTAGATATCATGGATTTAATTTTTACTTTTTGAATTGAATTAAAATATTAAATTTAGTTTATTGACCCTTGATTTCTGGAATCAGTATTTGAGTTTGGTAAAGATTTAAATACTTTTACATATAGCAACAAAATCATGGATTTCCCTATTCAGATTTCAATATTGATTACATTCTAAAGGTTCCCTCACCCAACATAGAATGGCTAATTCAAATTACATGCTAGAGTTCTCCAGCCGATTCAATATTAAGGAAATCAACTTTAAACCATACCATAAGTACCATTCAATCCACAGCATGCTGCACCTTCAAAACTTAATTAGGACAACTTTGAACCATCCTTTATATAGAGTGTATTAACTGATTTTATTTTTTTTGAAAGGCAAATTTTTTTTTATTAATCTTGAAATTGTTACAAAACTAATAGCAGAAAGGAGAAAACAACAATTGTCTAATCCAAGACTCAAACCACAGATTGGTAAGAAGCCAATTGATGGACCCCCGATGGTCAAAACCCAAATTTACAATTAGTCCAAGGAAAACACCCAAAGACCCATAGTGGTCAGAAAAGGGTTGGGCCCAAACGTTAAAACCCTGAGAAGCACACAACAACTGGCGACAAGAAATTGCATCCACGCCGCCTTCGGAACCTGGGGAACGAGCCCATGTGAGCTGCCCCGTCGTACAACAAGTTGGCCACCTCAGATCACCGGAATCGTGTACCAATGAAAGCCACCGAACCACCATCCATGTAGCGCCCCAATTTTCGAAAGCATTAATTAAGACAACTAATTAAGATTAATTTAATAAAAAGAGTTTCCATCAGAGTGCACGTTGAAAAATGTGAAGTGCAGCCCATTATAAAATACTTAGTATAGTTTGAGAAATTAATATTACAGACCCAACATTAAAATAAGGGGTGGGTTCTACAGATTAAGGTTCAACTCTGGATTCCACGGCTCCTCCTAAGCCTGGTCTGCCGAAAAATCCTCGGCTCCGAAATAACCGTCTCCTTCGACACGAATGGTACCTTCTTGATTACAGTCTGGCATAATACGTCCGAGTCGCGAAGCAATATCATAGTATTATACCAGGGCCACACAAAGTGTAACACCATGAGCGATAAATCACTCAATAGCTACTTTAACCCTCCCAACCCTTGCTTAACATACAAGTACAACATATATGATTGAAAAACAGTAATTAAAGGAATAAACAGGTAATTAATCGTAAAGCAGAAAATACACACATAACTGATTTCATTACTAGCCATTAATTTACATATTCATCTAAGTTCTCAACCTAGAGAACTTTCCTCCTGGTTAACCACTAAAGACTATGACCAAACTGTGATTTACTCCCCCCTTGCTTGCCCTTCACTCGGGGGCCCCGACGGAAGGTATAAGTTACGTACTTAATCCAACCGTCAGCCGCCTCGCAAGGATTAATTTTCCAGGGTTGAAACTGTACCACTGGGCTATGTATGGCAACAGCCAGGTCCTGTAGGTATATAGCCGAAATTGGTCTATAATACTTCCACCCTTATAACGCCTCAGAATTCAAATGAAGCAAATCACAGAGTGTCACATCTTAGGGTTTCGAAATCAAGGCAAACTGCCAAACAATCCTTCGAAACAATCACTTGGCGGAACTGCCATTCAACAACAATCTCGGGGTAACTCCCCATCAATCAATTCCAATTAACTTTTCCATTACCCTCACCATCTATGTGATATTCGCGTACGATCACCCAACCCGGGAACCTAGTTGTCCATTCTAACATTCAACACGTTTATGGAAAGTGCACTTAACAGTAGAAGCAAAGCGATAATGATATTCTAAGGGTCACAAAATCAAATAACACGATTCACAAGTCATCACAAACCAAAGTAATTGAAAACAAGGGCCTTAACATAATTAAATAAAGTATAGGGTCATAAACGTAATTTATAGAAATAATGGGTCGCCATCAAAATTTTAAGTAAGTATAAGGGTAACAAAAGTAATTTCACGGTTCAAGGGTCGTTAGTGTAATTTACAAACTCTGGGGGCCTTTTTATAAATAAACATAATACAAGGGCAAAAAGGTAATTTTTCTACCAAAAAGGGTAAATACGTAAAAATACTTTATTTTAGTTAATAAAGTCCTAACTTGTCACAAAACGCAATTCCTTGATTTTTTTTACTAAGTACAAAACTACACATTATGTAACTTACACACGCAAGGGCAAAATGGTCATTTTACACCCGAAGGGAATTTTGGTCATTTTGTTAATAAAAATAAGTTTCGTAAATAATACACAAGTACGCATGCCAACTTTCACAAAATTACACTTTAAGTCCCTAACTTTAACACAACGATCAAGAACAAGGTTAAGCACAATAAATTCATAGACAAACTCATATAAACACTTAGTAAAGTATTAAACATGCTTGGAATAGTTAAAAACATGAACCGCAATGAATCTTAGGTTTACTAAGCACAAAAACACGGTTTGGGGTAAAAATGGTCACATAGCATTTTGGCTCGGGTTTCGTGAAACCCTTGACTTGGGGCTTTAACCCATCAACTCTAAATTACTCCTAGACTATTCTAACTCATTGAAAATCTTGGAATAGGTTGGGTACGAGTTTCTACCTTGTTTTGCGAAGATTTGGCGAAAAACGAGTTTTTGTGAAAAACCAGTGGAGGGAGCTCTTTGGCCGGCCTTGGGTGGCTTTGGTGGTGAAACGTGGGTACCTTGGAGTGTGTTGGATGATCTTGAAGTGGAAGATGAGAGGTGGGAGCTTGTGGTTGATGTTTTGAAGTGAAAATGCAAATTTCTTGACTTTTCTCACTCTAAAACTTGAAGGATGGTAATGGGGCTTTGTGTTCTTGGTTTGGGAGTTCTTGGGAGAGTTTGGAGGAGGAAGAGAGTGAAGGAGAGGGTGTGGACGAATTTGGGGTTTGGGGGAGTATAAAATGGGTTTTGGGTGGAGTTTGGAGTGTAGGATGAGTGAAAGAAGTACCATAGTGGGTTAGGTAGTGATGGGTGAGGGTGAGGGAGTGTGAAATCAGTCATGGGGAGAGTGAGGGGACTGATTTTGTGGTGGAGTGTGGTGTTGGGTTGATTTGGAAGTAGTGGGGTGGTTGGTTGAGTGTGGAGTGAGTATGTATGTATAAAGTACATGTATGCACATATGTATGTGTATGTGTACTAGTATTGCTTGTGTATGTTTATGAACGTGTATAATTACATATGAAATGAATTTATAAAAATGTAATGCTCGCGATTAAAAAGTAAACATGCCTTAGGGTCGAATTTGTAGCAATTTGGAAGTATTAGGGTATAAACCATAGTAATTGCAAATTAAGGGCTCTAAGTGCAATTAGAAATTAAATAACTCAATTAAAGTAATTAAAACGAAATTAAATAATCCTAAATTTTATTAAAAATTTCGGATTATTACAATCCATCACCCGGCAACTAGAATAGCCCACCACTGCGCCAAACCACCATCAAGCCACAGATGCCCAAACCACCTCAGGGGTCTTTAAATACCCAGATCTAGCCATGAAACAGCCTAGAAAAAGCATACCAACTCCATCTCCATGTAGACCCGCCAAACAAACACCGCACACCGCCGCCCAAACTCACATTGGCCAGTACCGGATGAGTGCCCCCAACGCCATTAGGCATCACCGAAACCACCCAAGAATGGTATCAATTGGGAGCCAAACGAAACACCCCACCCCAAGCCAAAAACGAACCCAACCTCACCATTAAGCAGAACCGAAATCTCCAAGTGAGAGAGCCGGCGGTTGGTCGTAGAGCCAAGGAAGGCGAAATGAAGGGCACCGACAGAGGTGAATGAGGGAGGAGAAAAGAGGAGGAGAGGAGGAGAAAAGGAAGCCCAGGGGGAGGAGGGAGGGACGACACCTCCCCCCCAGACCGACGCCTAACTTGCTATAGATCAGATTCTAGAGAGAAGGAGGAGACGAAGAGTTTAGAGAGAGGGGGGAAACTTAGAATTCTATGTTCTATAGTGTATTAACTGATGAATTCAATAAAAAGAAAATATAGGAATTTGTGCCAAATTGAAATTAGTTGTTTCCATATGTGTTATTCAGGTCAAAGCTATGCATCTTTAACAACATTGCCTAATTGTATCCATTTGGATAAGTTGAACCATCTGTTATATAGGGATATGATAGGTATAGTCGTAGGGATTTGGATAGTAATCTTTTGTATATATTTACCATCAAATACAACGGAATATATATCATACAATGTAAAAGACTTCTTTGATGTATTATCGAATAAGTCTTTTGCACCTATCTTCTATTTATCTTATCTTATGTATTGTTGTAGAGTGACTTTTAGTGAGGAGGAATGATGTAGAGGAATTCACAAGAGATTAGTTAGCGTATTAATCCAAATGATATAGGCACTCAAATCCACAAGAAGAGAGCTAAAACTCAGAGTTGTTTATTGAATAAAAGTTATTGAACAATACAGATTACAACCTCTCTTATAAGGTAACCCTAGCAAACCTTGTTGAAAAAAATAAAGTATTTTGAAATTGGGGAAACTACAAAAATTGAAAATTAGAAAGAAAAATAAATCTTTCCCAAATGGACCAATTAAAATGGAAATATACGCTAAGAGTAATTAGAATTCTAGACATATCCTAAACGACAAAAACATTAAATTCAAGGCCTAAATAGAGGAATTAGGCCGAAATCCACCATCAGTTATGACTTGTAGTAATTCGTCTTGATCATAATACAATTCTGCTTCAGCCCACCAAGCTTAGGCCAATTCCGGGCTCAGCGGTAAATTGCCAATTTAGGACATTTTTAATTAAAAGCTGCTTGGGCCCTGTAGGCATTGAAATTTCGTCATAATTAATTAATTGAGAATAAATAACTAATTTTAATTAATTAAAGTCAAAAGTTGGTCAAAGCCTTTAAATGAAACTGAGTCCACTAGATTTGTGAGATTGGTCTGTTTGAGATATGGAAGCAAAAATTAGTTGGGCTAAGAGCATCTTTATCAGAAGAACCAAAATTTTCACCAAATTTAACTTCCAAAACACCTTTTATAAATTAGCAAGTCACTTTATCAAAAACTCACAAAATCAGACACTCTATTTTAACTTTATTATATTAAACTATTCCCCTCAAATCTCTATATAAAAAAAAAAAACTCCCTAAAAGGTAATCTCCCCACCCGGGGAGATGTGGCGGTACAAAAACAAAGAAGTGGGCCCCTCCATTATAATTGCTCCCCCCACACACAATGCACCACGTGTGTTATGACCCCCCAAGGCTACTGTTCCCCACCCTCTCTCTCCTCTGATGTGCTGCCATCCAGACAAAAGCAACCCGAAAATTAAAGAAAAAAAAAAAACTAACTGGTGCGTGAACAGTACCGCACCAAATTTGGTGCGGTACTGTAGCAAAAATGATTTGAGGAGTGGGAATAGAGAGGCTGATATTGGGTGTTTTTGGGGGTTTGGCTCCCTATTTTAACTTTTGAGTTAAAATAGGGTGCCAAATGGGGATGCTCTAATCAATTAGCCAAGTGAAATAAAAAAATTGGGCTAGCCCAAATGCATCGGTCCCTCAAGAAAACCCTAAAGGAGATTACATTATTTCTCTTTTTAGGAAATGAAATCAAATCCTCTTATTTGGAAATTAAATCAAATCAAATATTTTTTATTGGAACTCGCATCAAATTTTGTTTTGATTGGCAATAAAGTCAAATCAAGTCAATTAAGAACTTTTCTTTAAGATTAATTTTTCCTAACACCCCTCTCCTTGAACATATAAATTAGGGGTGTCCACGGATCAGATCCGGACGGATCGGATACGGATCCGATCCGCTCCGAGCGGATTATGGTTTTTAGGATCCGGAACCGAACCGAACATTCACAGATCGGTTACGGATCGGATACGGATCGGATCGGATCGAGTCGGATCGGGCGGATTTGACAGATTAAAGAAGGATTATTGAGCGGATTGAGCGGATCGGATCCGATCCGATCCGGATCCGGAACCGCCAGATAAGAAATTCTCGATCCGGAACCGAACCGAACATTCACGGATGGATCAACGGATGGTTCGGATCGGTTCGGATTGGCGGATCGGATGATCCGCTGGACAACCCTAATATAAATAGAGGCTCATAAAAAGAAGAGGAAGATGATTTTTAGCTTGGCATTCAACCAGAGCTCTGAAGCACTCTTCAACATCTTGCAGAAAATCATCAAGTACTAAGATCAACGTGCTGATTTCTTCACAAATTCATCAAATTAAATTATCCAACAACTCAAATCATTCAACAGATCAAGCCATTCCAAAGTTCATATCTTCAGCCAAGGAAATTTAAGAGCACCCTCCAGCATTTCTCAAGGCTCTCTCAAAGTTCTTCTCAAATCCCTCTCATGCTCTTGTGGAGAATCAACGAGCACCCAAGCTACGCGCTGATTCATCTAGAACAATAACGGTTTACGAATTAGGTAGCGAGATCGTGCCTCAAATTCATCGTTTGTTCGAGATAAAGCATTCAATCCCTTGATCAAGCTTCGTTCTTCCAGCTTCTCAACTCAAAAATTTGAAAGAGCTACCAATCAGTTCAATCCTACAACAAGTTTCTATAGACATTAGGTTGCACCTTCAACTCCGGAAATTATATCAGAGGATACTTTGTTCTTTCTTTTTTTTTTTTAAGGAGCACCAATCAGAGGATTGTACGCATTTATTATTTTGTGCATCTTTTTCGTGTTCTTTAGTACAAGACTCGAATTGGTATGTTATAGGCCCCCGAGGTTTCGACCAGTCTAATTGATTATAGAATTGGCCCGTCACTTGTTCTACATCAAAGAACATCGTTGCGACAAGTGGCATGAACTAATTGGTTTGTCATATATTATTTTGAGCCAAGCATGTGACATAATCATCTGCATCAATGATATGTTATAACTTTTATTTGAATTTGATACCCATAAAATTCTTGCTTTTTATTGGGTAAATTTCACTTACCTTCCCTGAGGTTTCTGACAAATACAGAGACCTGATCTCCTATACTTTTTAAAATTTCATGCCCTCTTTATTTTCTAAAGTAATTGGCCCATACCTCCCTTGCTGTTAATTTACGCCTAACGGGGTTAACTTCGCTAGTGAAAGGACGTTAATGCCCTTAAATTCAAACTTAACTTTCGTTTTTTTTTTTTTTCTGTTTGAGTTTAGATTGCATAAAAATTTTAAAGGCATGAAAAAGTAACTTAATTAGTTACTGTTTTCTTAGAACTTTCTTTTCTTTGACTCAAAATTATTATTTTTTAATTTTTAAAATTCCCATAATATATATTTTCATATTTTGATAGTAAAAACAAGAGTATCAATAATCACCTAAACCCATTGCTCGCATGGTTTCACTAAATTTAAAGAACTAACTAGACTCTCTCTCTCTCTCTCTCTCTCACACACACACACACACACACACACACGCACACATTACATTAGAAATAATATTTACCTGCTTAAGTAGGGGTGTCATAGTGTCACTTTATTGCTTTTACCAAAGTTGAACTCCACCCGTTCCAAATATGCACACCCTTTTAGGTGAAACAAGCATTTTGCGCCCAAAAAAAAACTGTCAGTATGAAATTTTTCAGATAATTTTTTTACACCAATTCAAGGATCCCATTGAGAAGAAAAATGGTCTAATTTTTTACCCAAAAAAAAATCATCAATACATTATCCATTATTTGTGAGAACCTTGCATTATGCACTAAAAAAAAGGAGAAAATAGTTATTGGAGTATTATGGGACAACTATCAATTATTTGTGAGAACCTTGCATTATGCACGTAAAAAATAATATATTTATTACTCCCTCCGTCCCTTTTTAAGTGATCCATACGGGAATACGTGCAATTTCAAACCCCTAAAAAATATATTTCTCTTTATAACTTTTTAATTTGTTTTATACCAAATTAAAGTGCTCATTGAGTACTTTAATTTGGTGCCAAAAAAAAAATTTAAAAACGATATGCGAAAGTACATTTTTAAACGTCCGCAAAAATACACGTTTCCCAAGTGAATCATTTAAAAAGGGACGGAGGGAGTAGTTTTTTTTCTACAAAATTAGATTTTTTCCCCTCAATGAGATCCTTCAATTTGGTGTAAAAAAAATTTCCAAAAGATTCCATGCTAATATTTTATTTTTAAAAAGAGAACATTTTTACACCGCCGGCGGAAACAAATGTTTCCTCCAAATCAATCACAGCCGTTCTGCATAATAGTACATAATCGACCACTGTGATTGATTTGGAGAAAATATTTGTTTCTGCTATCCGCGGAAATAACTTACTCTAAAAAAAAAAAGCTAAAATATTGCATTGCATCGCAGCTAGCGTATACATGTGGCTTAGAAAATTCAAGTATATATAGGCGTATGTGACATATATGTAGCTAGTCTTTTGTGTTTCTTTTTCTTTTGGGGTTTCAATATGTAAATAACGGTATTGAGTTATGTATTTTTTATTTTTGCAGGAAAAATGTGAAAGGGAATGAAAGTGTAAGGAAATAATTTCTAAAGATTCATGTACTTATTTTCCAAGATGGCATATTTGTAAGGTATCGACATTTTTAATGTACTCACTAACTTACATCTCTGTAAGTTAGCTTTAATTTGGTTGCTATTCTTAGTGTTACATGTGATCAACGAACGTACCTCCAATCCATTTGGAATGGAATTTCGGTTTTTTTGTTAAGAGATTGGATCGAATTTGGTATTGGAGGTGGTACCACATAAATTTATCCGATCCCCTCACCAATTTTACTATTATATAGGTTGTGTTTGGATGACCGGAATGTTGAGTAAAAATAGGAATATGATTACCGGGAATCAAATTTGTAGGAATTTTCTTGGGTGTGAATAAAAAATGATACATGTACAAGAATCAGCTCAAACAAGTCTCCAACACACTCACATGGTGTGTGGAGCCCACATACACTTGAGTGTCACTTTTGTTGTACATGTATCATTGTTGAGTATGAATCGGAATATTATTACTAGGAATCGAATTTTAAGGAATTGGATACCTTTGTTGGGTATGAGTAGGAATATACAGTAATTACTAAGAATCGAATTCTTAGGAATATATTAGTTCTATACAATAATTATTATATTACCACTCATTTCTCATTTTGGATATGTAGGTTTTTGTTTAGTATATACGCACAAGATATTTGCTGTTTCACTTCGACGGACATATTCCAACATTTTTTTGTGTGTATTAAGTAATGAAAATGAAAACCTAAATAAAGAAATTGCATCATCAAATTCCAAGAATTTTGTTTTCCATTTGAATTGCACCAAGTTTTTTTATGTTATTTAGATGATCATACAACAAGTAAATAAATTGATGACCAAAGCAAAAAACAAACAGAATTCAGCCTCAGGACCCAAATAGATTGATGACCCAAATATGATTGCATTTTTTTTGTTTAGGAGCCGTTGTTTCTGTTGAGGAGCAGGCCAAAATGAGGAGGGCTGCCGGGATGGATTGGTCCAGATGGCCCAGAAGGAGGGGTCCCCGTCTTAGGGAGCTTTCCAAAATGCATCCTCCCGTTCAAACCCAATGGTCTGGGTGGGCGGGATGGCCCTCTTGGAGGTATCGGAGTGCCCTTAATAAGCTTTCGGAAATGCATCCTTCCCAACAAGTTGAATCCTGTGGGTGGGCGGAAATTCTGTTTGTTGTACAGCCCCGATGAAGTAACGAGAGCATTCTCGGGTAGCTTCCCCCATGGCAGTCTCCTTTCGGACCTTTCGGCCGCTACAAAAGCGGCGGCAAAGCCCAAATCTAGTACAAGTAAAAGGGTCATCGCAACAGTTAGCAACCCAGCCCTCGCCATTTTTTCCCGCTTCGTTTCAATTTGATTTCAGTGATTGTATAGCATACGAAGCTAAGATCACCGCCCTTTATATACTACTAAGTAATGACCTTTATAAGACACAAATCTGGAATTTTTTTACGTGAGGAGCGTATCCATTAAATTTTAAACCTTAAAGATTTGGATTCTGTTTAATTTAGAGCCCCATTAAAGTTTCTACTATAAAGATTTGGATTTTGTTTAATTTCAGAGCCCCATTAAAGTTTCTACTATAAAGAGTTGGATTCTGTTTAATTTTAGTTGGCTCTGTATGGTATGTTGAGAACAATGAATTAGGAAAGCCATTTACTCAAGCGACGTGACGCCCCTGCACTCCCCATTGAACACTTGGTTCATCGGACCAGGGGGGTGCTGAGCACCCGGGTGCTTTGCACCCCGTCGTCCGATCAAGTTTTGGATAGCCCGATGCGTTCGGGTAATTTTAATTTAATTTAGATTTATTTTTACCGGTAAAAAATCAAAACACATCCAAACCGTCCAAAACACGATCGGACGGTCGAGGGGTGCAAGGCACCTAGGTGCATAGCAACCCCCGCCCGCGGCCGGGATCCTGGTTCATCCTTGTGAAATCAGTTATTAATTCAAGAAATCAAATCAAAGTATATTGGAGCATCTCCAACCAATCTTCAAAACTCCAAAATGAAGAATGGAAATTACATATTAACAGGAGATTTTATTTATAATTTATGCCCCATTTTCCTCAATAAATTGTACTTTTTGGAGGGATTCATCTTCCTTTTTGTCACTTTCATTCTTCAGATTTACTTTAGTTCTTCATTGTTTTGGTTTTTCAAATATGAAGAACCAAAGTAAATTTGAAGAACCAAATCTCTAAAAAAAGAGGAAGGGTCTATCCAAAAAGTATAACTTTTTGAGGAAAATGGGGCATAAATTATAAAATCTCCCTTTAATGTGTCACATTCATTCTTCATATTGGATGGTAAGATTGGCAACTGTGGCATGATCAGTGGCAGATCCAGAAATCATACACAGAGGGTTCATCTTTCAAGCATAATTTTGAAAAAAAAATCCACAGTCCAATATAACAATAAAACAAGAAGATAAAATGTTCAAATATTGATAAACCAAATCAGACTTCAAATACTGGAAGTGATACATACAGATCTGCATATGTACACAACGACACTCCAATATACAAGCTTTTATTTTTATTTTTATTTTTCTTTACACTTGATAGCATGGAACGGAGACAGTGAGGAAAAGGGAGAGGGAGCGTCACCAGAGAACAAGTCGCCAGAGGTGGAGCCGTGGAGGCGATGTTCTACTCCACGATCAACGATGAAGATGGCAGCGTAGGCGATCTCGATCCTTAAATGTAGAGAGAGAGAAAGAGGGGGAAAGAGAGAGTGGGTGATGATGTTGCCATTCTGGCATGGCCGAATGGCCGATCGAGAGAGAGAATGAGTTTATGGGCTAATTTGGGGGTGGCGGTGGGATTTAGGGGAAATCAAATTGATACATCCCTGGTATTTAGGAAACCATAATAGTGGTGAAATCAATTTGCCCAAATATTTTGGAACCCATAACTGTGGTTTCGTAAAACTAATTAAGGGTGTAACGGCCCATATTTTGAGAAACGTTATTTATTATTACAACTTAAATATTTAAACAGTAGTAACAATAATAAAAAGATTAATACATATAATTTGTCTTCCACAGATTACAAAAAGGAAAATCGGGTAAACTTTATGCTTCTCAAATTCCTCTGCCTGGTCGTTTCCCATATCGGCAGCTCCTCCTGCTTCGAGTTCTCCCTAGTACTCCTCCTGTTCATCGCGATAATCTAGCATAATACGTCAGAGTTGCAAAGCAATATCGTAGTATTATGCTAGGGTTTCACAAGTGCAAGACCGTAAGTGGGGTCGCCCAGTAGATAGTTCTACCCAAACCTTAAACTAGAAATTCTAAAACAATATAGTAGGTGGCAGAATAACCTTGGAAATCATTTTTTGAAAACAGTAATTTCATGCGTGTCCAGATATCAGTGTCAAATCAATTCAGAGTGCAGCGTAATAAAATCAGTATCTCGTATCATTTTTAGAATCAGAGCGCAGTGTCGGTATCTCGTATCATTTTCTCATATCAGCATTCTTCTTCAAATTTCACCCATGTCAACATCTCCCATCACTCGAAAGTTATTGGCCCGTTCTACTTATCCTTTCTAACAGTCACCAACTTTTCCGCTAGAAGTCTCAGCTGTCTTATATCACTGAACTTAACCAGTCTGTTTATAAGGTCCGTTCACTCTGCGTCTCACATGACATAGCCCCGACTGTCTTATATAACTAAACTTAATCAATCTGTTTATAAGGTCCGTCCACTACGTGTTGTCCCGCTGAGTCCTAACCACCAAGTTCTCCCCGCGGAACTGGAGCGGCACTCAAACGACACTACCATATCAATCGTTCACCACATCATCATTTCATTTTCATTCTCACCTTTGTTTCTTGTCGTGAAATCAATCGTTCCTTTTTCTTGAAAAACGTGTTGTGTAGTGTCGTCTCGTGAATCGTGCACATGCGCTGAATCTCGTAAAAATCTTTTGTATGCAAATCGTTTCTCGAAAACCATGTCGCTTTAAGACAAAATCTCCTTTCTCATAAATGTTTTACTTTAAGTCAAAACTTCTTTTTAGCGACCTTCTCTTGACAATAGAATAACCAGGACAGTCCCAGATTGGATGGCTAGACGAATCCAGTTAGAATCACCATTCCTCTCTTAGTCAGCGCGAAACTTGACTTTTTGACAGACTATCAGGGGTGTTAGCCTTGGGTCATTCCACAGCCTCAATCAAGTCAAACTATTTGTACAGTATCTTTTAGAATTTTTTTGTATCTTTCGAAAAGCTTTTTCGTTCTGAAAATTAGTCGGGCATTATAACGGCGTGATTTCGAAAAGTCAATTTTTATTCGGTCATTATAATTGCGTATTTCCAAAAGTCAATCTCAAATCGTGCATTATAATGATTGTGTGTTTTTAAAGAGTAATCTTCCATATTATCGTTAATTATCCACCAAAATCTAGAGTAGTCATTTCTAATCACGTTTAAGCATTATAACGACATAATTTAAAAGTAAATACCAAATACTAATCTAGGGTTAGGATAAGTATCTACCTTAATCCGGGGTTAGTCGAAGCCGATTAGCTTGGTTGATTCCAGCGGCGTAACAACTACGTGACTTTTGCTCGAACTTCCTTCCTCCTAACTTTTCTACTACTTTAGGATCGTAGGGTGGTTGAAGTGGTGGAGGGTGGTGGTTGGAGGTTGAGTTTCATGAAGAACGCATGGTTTTTCTAAAGAACACATGAATACTACAAAGGTGGTATGTGTGGAGGTTTTGGTGGGAATTTCGATTTGGGGAAAGCTTCCTATTTATAGGCAAAAATTCAAGGCCACCCCCTCTCTCTCTCCATATGTGTGTTCCGAGGAAGGAGTTGACCGTCCTATTCGGGCCGCTGTGTTAACTTGAAGCATACGTGGAGCGCGTCCGAGAGGTGGGGGCTACATCCGTAGTGTTCCTTCTTATCCGAGCCCCAGCCTTGATTGCATCATGAGTTACTTCGGGTCACGCCACGTGGTGGATGGCAGTTGGACGAGAGAGGTGCACGCGGATCACAGTTTTGTAGCCGAGGAGGCGTACCCGCGTGGGCTGTCAGATGATAAGGATACACGTCTCATCAATGCCACGTGTCTATACGCCATTCATGCCGTCAATGGGTGTCTCGTTTCCCGCGCTATCATTTAAACACGCCTCCCCCTATAAATAGGGCCAACTTAGAGAGAGAAACACTTTCTCTTGTTCTCTCTCCTTGCATCCCAAAATCTCTGCAACACCGTTTTTTTCCCGGTGAGATTTGGATCGAGCATCTCAGCCTCTCCGCCGCCGCTATCCGTCGCACTCCGCCGCTTCTTTCAACTTTTGACTGGGTGGAGAGCACCGTGTCCGTCCATCTTCGACGCCGTTACCATTTTTTACCGGCGTATCAGAGGTAAGGGTTTTTCTGTGAACTTATTGATTTTTCCTTATTCAATCGTTGACTTCATCGTCGTTTCGCCGTTTTTGGGATGATTGATAAGGTTTCCGTGTAGTGAAAAGCATTTTGCGCAATTTACTGAGAGATCGCAGGAATTGCGATGGACAGCGAACTCAATCGTTCAACTGTTCATCGTGTTCTACGCCAGAATCGTCCTTGTGACTTTTCGAGTTGCTTTTTGATCTTTCAACCTATAGGTCTTAGGATGTAACATTGTTTGTCGTCCGAGACAGGGGATCCGGATCTTGACCGAGTCGAAACCCTAGTCATCAATGACCCTTCCCTTGCCTAGGATGTCCGAGAAGCATAGATTGTGCCTAGGTCGTTTAAGATTTTGGTTCGGAATTTTTCCGAGCTGATTTTGCCACTTAGTAATCTCAAAGTTTTCGATCACTACCAGTTATATGGGTAACTGTTTTTCACCCGTGCACTTCTTGTCACGTTCAGAAATCTTGAAGCCCTTCGTCCTTTCTTCGGGGAGCTCAAACCGAACGGATTCCTACATGCCTCCCCTCGATAGTTCCGGGGCCCTCGGTTTCCATCTTTTTTCAGGCGGTTCACAGTAGCGACGTTGGGATGGCCTCGACCGAAATTGGCCCGGTAGATGAGGGATTTAATCCTCTCAACCCCATCGACGTCCACCCCGTCGCTCGGTCCGGTAGTGAAGGTTCGGTGAACCAGGGGGAGTAAGTAGCGATCATACTACGTTCGCCAATCCTGGGGGAGGTAGAGACGGGAACGGGGCCTTCGCCCCGGTCTCCGATGTACAGATTATTGAGGTCCGTGGTCCCGAGGCGGAAAACACCGGGTCTATCTATGAGGCCACGACCGAGAATCCAACTGCCGAACCTTCTCCCGAGGCCCAAACTATCGAGGCTCGACCCCCTAAGGCCAAGGCCTCGGTGAAAGGACCAAATGTCTATCTGGAATACTTCAATGCTAAAAGAGGGAATTACCGGGCCTTCTGCCGGAAATATAACATTCCAGAAGACGTCGAGATTCGGCTAGTCCGAGAGGACGATATCACCTTCTCAGATGATCGCATAACAATACCGCTGCTGGCGATTACGGAGGGTGGGGTTCGGTTTCCTGTAAACCTCCTCCTTCGTCAATTTCTTCATGAGTATCAAATTAATCCTCGGTATCTTGCTATGAATTCCTTCCGGATTATTAACGGCCTGCACGCGCTACGAGAGAAATTCCATCTTATCTTCAATTTATCCGATTTGGTGGGAGTGTACAATGTATCTTGGAATAGTCCTTCAGAGCGTAGGTTCCTATCTCTGAGAAGTATCCCCAAGGAGCCACAGACATACCTGATTGACCACCTGCCGGACTCCGACCCTTGGGCCAATGACTTCGTGGAAGTTCGGGGGAACTTTGAATTTGGTCTGGAAGAGGATGGCTCGTATCCCATCCCGAGATTGAATGCTTCAAAGGGTGCATTTTATTTGTGTTTTGCTTTTTCATCCCTTATTTTTCCTTTGTTGTAGAACACTACTTACCGAGTTCTTTCTTTTCTTGTTTAGTAGAGGTTTCTCCGATTTCTGCTTAGCTATTAAAAGCTAAGAACGACGACAATATTTGTGCCCCATACCGAATCCCTATTGAGGAGAGGTTTGCCCATGTCTTGTTGAACTACGAGCCGTTTTATACGTCTTATCTCCAACAGAGAAAGAAGAACATTGTTACCGAGAAGGTTGGTCCGAGCAGGAAGAGAAAAAGAGGAACTGCTAAGGGGAAAGAGGTGATAGACATTCCCTCCCGAATCTCCTCCGAAACCGAGTTTGATTTTCACCGGGAAGAGATTCAGAACTTGATTGGAAAAATCAGAGAACCTTTCGAAGAAGAGTTCGTAGAAGAAGAGGCAGAAATGGCTGGTGAACTCGGCGACCTTCCAAGTCTCCTACCATCAAAGAAATCGAGGAAGACCGTTATAACTTCAGCCAAAGGAATGCCGAGCCAATCCAAGCGAGCTCCTGCTACCACTGAGGCTGACGCAGCCGAGCTTAAGAAACAAAGGCTCGTGCTAGGGTCAGGTTCGGTTAAGGACGCTTGGAAAGACAAGGTTGCTGCTGACAAGAACTTCCCCGAAAAGGTTCCTGCCGAGAATGAGTCCTCTCCGAAGGATGTGAATGCTGAAAACTCCTCTCCTATTCCTTTCATCTTCGCCCCTCAGACCAGACAAGGCCAACCCGTGTTGTTGACGGACAGCGTCCGAGCCAATCCAAGGCTCGGTCTCCCCGTACTTCAAGGGGTGTGCCTGCCCGAAGACATGAAGCATCTTCCCAGCGATCTTGAAGGAAACATCGTGGATATGTTCTCGCATCTGACTTTGGTAAATGCTTTTTTTTTTTTTTTTTTTTAACCGTGCGGTTAACTCCCTTCAGCCTTCTTGATTTCTTGCTCATTTTTACACATTGCTTTCAGGCCAATCAATCCATTCTCGGGTACCACCAAAAAGTGGTAAATCTCTCCTCTTCTTTCAATAACCTGAAGCTGAAATATAGAGAATCCCTGTCAAAGAAGAAAGAGGCCGAGAATGAGCTGACGGCCGCGAAGCTCCATCTCTCGGAACTGGATGAGGTGAAGAAGCAACTCTCTGAGTTGGATACTTTGAAAGGGCAGGTGAAAGAGTTGCAACAAAAGTTGTCCGAGGAAGAAGAGAGGTCAAACAAGGCGGTTAGCGTTGCGCACTCGGCTGGATTTGCGGAGGCGAAAGAGAAGATCGTGGAGCATTACCAAGGACAAGTGGCTGAGATCCAGAGCAATAGCTTCCGAAGGGGTGCACAAATTTATTACTTCAAAGGGGTGGCCAAGGGATACGGTCTCGGATTGGAAGCTGGCAGCGTTCCCGCTGAATCTGCTCTCCAGACCGTCCCCGAGGTCGAAACCCCCGAGATTGAGATCCCCTCGGAAGAAGAGGATGTAGGAGATGAAGAGGAAGCCGCCGAGGAGAATGTTGGAAAGGATGCTGGGACCGAGACCAGAGATGTCGAGAAGGATGCCTGAAGCATCCGTTTTGAGTTTTGATTTTTTGAACAATCGCTCTTTCCCTCTTTCGAACTATTTCTGTGGTTTGCTGTTATTCACGGCTGGTGGAATTATATGCCAGACCGTTGTATTTCTGTGGTTGTCTGCAACAATACTTTTCTTTCTTCCTCTGAACTATTTCTTGTTTTGTAGCGACTCAGTGGAATTGTATGCCGAGTCGTTTGTGGTGAATGAATGAATGGGATGGATGGTTTTGTCTCTTCTGTTTGTTCTTGAAGGATTTTTCCTGAGATATATAGGAATACCCCCATTCGTCTCGGCTTAGGGCAAGTAAATACCCTTGGCCTAAGTT
This sequence comes from Vaccinium myrtillus, assembly GCA_016920895.1. Classification (NCBI taxonomy): domain Eukaryota; kingdom Viridiplantae; phylum Streptophyta; class Magnoliopsida; order Ericales; family Ericaceae; genus Vaccinium; species Vaccinium myrtillus. Next base: position 22,174 of record JADGMU010000155.1, on the reverse strand, counting down.
GGAGATGAATGTTTTAATTAATTTTACTAAGGCATGAAAAATATCTGAAGCATTCGGCAGGTCTTCTCGGATATTGCCGAGTCAATTGAAAACAACTGAATGTTCATAATGAGATTTATAAAACACGTTTTGGTAAGATGTTGAAATAGCTTTAATACCCCTAAAGAGAGGTTCGTTTGCTCGGAATCCGAGTCAATTGTGTAACTTAGGAATATAAGTTATCATTGAAACAGTACCCCTCAACAAGAGTTTGATTGACTCGGTGACAATTACCGAGATGAATTGTTAACTTAAAAGATAAGTTATTAGTTGGTCAATACCTCTGTAGAAGGGTTTTTACGTCGAGCTCGGTATATGGGCCGAGACATTTATGTTAGTACCACCATGAGGGTGTGTGATGTTGACAATTCATCGACGTAATGAGTGGATTGGCTCGGTTGCACCGAGCGGTCTTATGGTTGTGCCTTTAGCCGAACCATTGGGTACGAGTACCGAGACACGATTAAAAAGACAACAATTGAGATCAAAAGGTTTTTCATTGATAAACTTCCGAGAAAGTAGTACATCAAAATTTCTTCACAATTTTTCTAAGTCTGAAACTCATCGTCCGAGAGCAGTACCATTAAGCATAATACTTTCTCAAATTATAAGCATTCCAAGGCTTGTCCACGAGTTTTCCATCCATGTCTTCAATCTGGTAAGCTCCTTTCCCGACCTTTTTAACGACTCGGTAGGGACCGTCCCAGTTTGGCATCAACTTCTTTTTCTTATTTTTATCCGTAACCTTCTTGAGGACCAGATCATCTGGACAGAATGTTCTCAACCGAACCGTCTTGTTGTACCCTTTAGCAACCTTCTGTTGATAGGCTTCCAACTTTACCCAAGCTACATCTCGTTTCTCCTCGGCCAAGTCCAGGTCGTTACTTAAAGCCGTGTCATTAGTGGTTTCATCAAAGTACTCGGTTCGGATTGTGGGTAACCCCTTCTGGATAGGGATTACGACTTCAATACCGTAGGCTAAGGAATAGGGAGTCTGACCAGTAGAGCGTCTCGGAGTAGTTCTGAAAGCCCAGATGACGTGTGGTAGATCCTCAGCCAATTTTTCTCTCTTAGCAGTTAGCCTTCGCTTGAGTCCAGCCGCGACCGTCTTGTTAGACGCCTCGGCCTGGCCGTTACCTTGAGGATAAACAGGTGTGGAGTTGAAGAAGCGTACTCTGAGCTTGCCGCACACCTCCTTCATTTGTTTTCCAGTGAACTGCTTGCCGTTATCCGAGACGATAGCGTATGGAACTCCATACCGAGAGATGATGTTCTGCCATAAGAAACTCTTCACGTTGGCCTCGGTAATGAAAACTAGAGGCTCGGCTTCCACCCATTTAGAGAAATAATCCGTAGCAGTGATGAGGTAGCGAAATCCTCCCGGAGCAAGTGGGAGCTCCCCGACAATGTCCAAGCCCCACTGAGCAAAGGGCCATGCGCTGGTGACCGGTTGAAGATCCTCGGCAGGCTGGTGAATCATTGGTTTGAACAGCTGGCACCTGTGGCATTTCAGAACAAACTCTTCAGCATCTTCCTTCATCTTTGGCCACCAATATCCTTGAGTGATGGCTTGGTGGGCAATGGATCGTCCCCCCGAGTGGCAGCCTCCTCCGCCGGCGTGGAGCTCCTGGAGTATTGAGTGGACCTGGTTCTGATGGACCACCAAGAGGTATGGGCCAATCCGTGAGCGTCTATACAATGAGCCAGTTGGAGAGAGCCAGTAGTTTGCAGCCTTGCATCTAATCCGGTGGGCTTCTCGGCGGTCTTCATGTAGCTTGTCATCTCGGAGGTAAAAAACCAATTCGTCAATCCAGCTCGGGCCGAGCTCGAAGTTGAAAACCTGCATCTGAGGAGGGTGGAAGCTCGGATATGGAATTGTTCCGAAGGAAATGCTTCGTTGCCCGGAAGCTTTGCATGCTGAAGCTAATCCTGCGAGGGCATCAACATGGGCGTAGTGCTCTTGGCCCACCTGGTGCACTTCAATTTCGTCAAATGTCTCAGTTAAACTCTTGGCTATGCCTAGATATTTGGCCATTCTTTCGTCCTTGGCATCATAGTCTCCGTTGAACTGGTTCACAACGAGTTGAGAGTCGCTGTAAACCATCAGGGTCTTCACATCCATTGCCTCGGCCAGCGATTAAAGCTTCGTACTCGGCCTCGTTGTCAGAGGCCGGGAACTCAATTGAGATTGCATTCTCGTGTATGATTCCCTCGGGGGAGATTAGGACCACCCCTGCTCCAGTGCCGCGTTGGTTGGAAGCTCCATCTACGTGTAATTTCCAGGTGTTACCATGGAACAAGTGCCAAGTCGAGAATGGCACGGTTGCTTGGTCTTCATTCTCATCCTTGCTCGGTTCTCCTTCCGAGAGAGGTTTTTGTGTGAGATCAACTTCTTCTTCTCCTTTGGTTGATTCTTCATCCGAGATCGTGTTGGCCACGTCTTCAATTGCCACGGAGGCGTCTAGATCTTCAATGGGTCGCTTGGGAGGGTTTGGGCTGGGCTCTTCCTTTGACTTCTCTGCTCCTGGAGTTAGCTCGGCAATGAAGTCAGCTAACACTTGTGCCTTGATCGCTGTTCTCGGTCGGTATTGGATGTCAAAGTTGGCCATCTCGCATGACCACTTCGAGACTTGGGTTGAGAGATCGGCTCTTCAGGAAAAGCGCTTTGAGTGGATACTGGTGAGGACGGTGACTGTGTGAGCCTGGAAGTAAGGGAGCAGCTTCCGAGACGCGGTGACGAGAGCAAAGGCCACCTTTTCAGGAGGTAGGTACCTTGTCTCAGCACCGGTCAGGGTTTTGCTCGCGTAGTATACCGGTCGATGGTCGGTTCCCTTTGTTCGGACGAGAACCGAGCTGACCGCGTGTGGAGAGACAGATAGGTAGATGAACAAATCTTCATCTTCCCGAGGTGTCTCAAGTAGTGGTGGTTCGGATAGGTACGTCTTCAAATGCTGTAATGCCTTTTCACATCCTTCTGTCCATTGGAATTTCCTCTTGCTTGTCTTCATCGATTGAAAGAGAGGGCGGCATACGTCAGCCGAGCGGCTGATGAAGCGGTTGAGAGCTGCTGCCATCCCTGTTTTTTTGGATAATTTTGCCATCCCTGTTAGCCTTTGGACTTCCTTGATTGTACTTGGTGAAACGAGCTGTCGTATAGCTGTAACTTGGCTCGGATCTGCTTCAATACCCCTTCTCGTTACAGAGTGGCCTAGGAACTTTCCCGACCAAACTCCGAAAGAGCACTGCTCGGCGTTGAGTTCAAACCATGTTGCTTCAGTACCATGAACATCTTGGCGAGGTCAGCGATGTGGTCTTCCTCTAGTACGCTTTTCACCACCATATCGTCGATATAAGCCTCCATCGTGTCTCCGAGCTGATCTTTGAACATCCGAGACACCATCCTTTGGAAGGTGGCCCCGGCGTTCTTCAGCCCGAAAGGCATGACTTGGTAGCAGTAGAGCCCCCTTGGTGTGATAAAAATTGTCTTCTCCATGTCCTCGGCATCCATAAAGACTTGGTGATAGCCCCTGTATTCATCCATAAAACTCAAACGTCCGTGTCCAGCTGTAGCGTCCACAAGTTGGTCTATCCGAGGGACTGGGAAACAGTCCTTTGGACAAGCATCATTGAGATTTGTGTAGTCTACGCAGACCCTTAGCTTTCCGTTCTTCTTTGGGACTACAACTGTGTTTGCCAGCCATGTAGGGTACTGGACTTCTCGGATTGCTTGAGCTTCCAATAATTTGTCGACTTCCGACTCAACTGCCTCGGCATGAATAGCGGAAGACCTTCTCGACTTTTGAACGACAGGGCGTCTCAACGGGTCTACATTAAGCTGGTGTTTGATGAAGCTCGGATTAACCCCTAGCATTTCGTAAGGAGTCCAGGCGAACACCTCAATGTTCACCTTGAGGAAAGTTACCATTTCCTCTTTTTCGGTCTTGTTTAGAGAGGACCCGACTAGGAAGAAACGGCTTCCATCCTCATTGATTGGGACCGTAACGAGGTCTTCAACGGACTTTGCCTCGGCAGCTCGACCGACATCTTCCAAAACAGGTGCTTCGGGAACCTCTATCCACTGCACCTGTTTTGGTTTCTTCTTCTCTTTCCTGCCCACGGTTGAAATGTAGCATTTCTTCGCAGCTATTTGATCGCCTTTGACGTCCTCCTGCTTCCCTTTTGCCCCAATAAACCGTAGCACCTGATGGTACGTTGATGCTACAGCCCTCATCGCGTGGAGCCAGTTTCTTCCCAATATGATGTTGTAGGGGCTCGGGGAGTTTACAACAACAAAGTCTACTTGTTGGGTTACCGAACCGATGATGACTGGAAGAGTGATTGTACCGAGCGGATACACAGGTGTACCACTGAAGCCAACGAGAGGGACCTCGGAGGGTTTAAGATCCTGACTGGTGAACCCGAACCGTTTAAATAATGAGTAGTACATCACCTCGACTGCACTCCCTTGATCTACCAAGATTCTCTCTACCTTGGCCTTCCCTACCTTGAGCGTAATGACGAGAGCGTCATTGTGAGGAAACTGAACCACCGCTAGATCTTGCTCGGTGAAGGTTATGGTCCATTGAGAACCCTTGGTTGGAAACTTTCGTTTCGGCTGCGGCTTCACCGAGAGAACCTCCATCGCCGCGGTGGCTTGATCAATTTCCTTGTAGATTCGTGCCTCCATCATTCTTGTCACCGGGCCATGGATTACGTGCATCACCACCACATCCTCTTGGGCGCCTCCTCCTGCAGCCGCGCCTTGGCCCTGTGCCTGAGCTAGGGTCTTATTTTGGTCAATGTAAGCGTCTAGATTTCCAGCGGAGACCAGGGTTTCCAAATATGCTTTGAACGGTCTGCAAGAGGTTGTATAGTGCCCCTGTTCTCGGTGGAAAGCGCAATAGACCTTCCTGTCTTTGGTTTTGTCTTGGGTTCCCATCTTGTGGTCCGGCCAATGAAAGAAACCTTCATTTTCGACCTTCCGAAGAAGCATATAAATCGGCTCGGTGAAAACCATGCGCTCCGCTACGAAGTCACTAGCCTTCGGAGACCTTTTTTCTGCCGTCTTGATTGTATTAACTGCCTTCTTCTGATTTCCCGAGACGTGGATGACCTTTGGAACGGAGGAGGAGGTTGGAGCATCTCACTCGATCAAGAGTTCCTCAAGCTCGATGTACTTATTTATCCGTTCCATCAGGTCATCCATGTTCTTCGGTGGGTACAACATTAGATCTATGAAGACAGAGCTCTTGCTCTCTAACCAGTGCTTGAAATGGGTCGCGGCAAGCGTCTGGTCGCAACCTTGGACCTGGTGAAACATCTCCCAGTACCTAGCAGCGTACTGGCGTAGAGTCTAATCCGGGCGCTTCCTAAGCCCGAGCAGAGAGACCACCTCTTTCTTCGTAGCTTCCAATAGATCATTCCTCCAGCTTTTTGAACCAGAGGGACCCGAGAGTCCCCAGGCTCGTTGGAAACACCTTGCACATTATGGCTTGGTCAGAGGTGTAGAGGCTGATAATCTGTCTGTAGTAGATAAGGTGGTGATACACGTCCGTGAGGGCGTCGTAACGGTTAAACTTTGGGAGCGTGAATCCAGCTGGCAACGTAGCCGAGGAGATTTCTTTGGAGAAGGGAGATTTAGCCAGTTGCTTTAGTCGCTCATCCACGCTCGGAAGAGAGGGAAGTGGCGGTACTGCGAATCCGTCGCTGATCCGAGAACGCTTCTCGGTGTAAGAGTGGAGCTTCCCATCATGGCGACGCTCGCTGCGATGGGCCTCTCTATCGTCTTCGTGATTAGAACGGTCTCGGTGTTCTTTTTCCTTCCTCTTTCCCCTGGTGTCGTCATGGTGGGCTTGACGCCTTGCAGTACCGCCGTCTCGGACGATTGTTAAATTGGGCTCCAAAGGAGAGGTCTTCTTCAGATGCTCCACCCGAGCTCAGAGATCGGCAGATTTTGTCTGCCGGGGTGGCGTCTTATGACGTTGCTGGCCCGAGGAACGCTCGGCTAGGGCGGCCTCTTTTGGGTCCTTCCGCAGATAGATCGGCTTGTACTGCCCCTTCTCGAAGTAGTAAACCGTCTCGTGAGATGCTGATAACTGAGGGTACGGGGAGCGAGCACTGGATTCAGAGATCTGCGAAGATCGGTGTTGTGAAGAATTGCCTCGGTGACCCCTTGAAAGGTGCTCGGTCGACGGGTTCCCTTGCTGTAGCACGAGAGCCTTGCTTTGAGCCCTCTCATTGTTAGGATCACCGATTCGGTCTTTGGCCGAGCATCTCTGCCCGGATATGCCCCCTCGAGACGTTGCAGTAGTCTCCACAATCGTCTTCCTTTTAACCGTCTTGGTTAGCTTAGAAAGCTGAGCCCTCATTGTTGCCATGTCGGCATCTTGCTCTTCCAGGTGGTAAGTGAGTTGCTGGATGGTGAGTTGCTGTGAGTCTGGGCTCAGAGTGAGTCCGATGTGGCCCGGCGGGATGGAGACAGAAATGTGAGGGGTCCCTTTGGGATCTCTGGAGGAAGACGGGTGGAGAGGGTCGATGGGGTTTGGTGGTTGAGTTGGCTAGCCACCCATTGCGAGTCAGGGGAATCGGAGAAAATAGAGGAAAGGGGGTGGATCTAGGGAGGAGTACCGGAGGTTCTGGGTGGTAATCCCCAGCAGAGTCGCCAATTGTGGTGTCCTCAAAATCCGATGAGCCTTCTCTAGTGATTCCTGACCCGAGTGAGCGGCGAGTGGGTAGAGAGTGATCCTTCCACGAACTCCTGCACACGTAGCGCACACCGTTAGCACCCAACCTGGCCGGAATGTGGCCAGGGAAGGCACTCCGACGATCTAGTAAGAGATCGGAGAAGAAAGACGAAACGAGAGAGTAAAAGTAGAGAGAGAAAGTGTCGTTCTCTTTAAGGTCTTTTCGCTTCGTTTATATAGGCTTCCCAAGGACAGGGGCCGCCCAGTCATTTCGGCTCGGGTGACGTCACCGAGCATCACGAATCGGCCTCACAAGTATCGCATGCATGCATCCTCCAATATGGTTGTGACATGTGGCATAACCGCTCGGCATAGGTCATGCTGACGCAAAAACAGCTGTAACATGCACATGAGCCTTCCCCAGTTTGTTATGAACGCTAACCGCTTCGGGTGATGCCATGGAAGACGTCACCGATATCTCAGATTCCCCTCCCGTGTCGTCTCGGATATGATCCGTCTCGGAAGATTCATCCGGTTAATAGTCCACTCTAGCCGAGACACCGGTTTACCTTGGATAGGCCCATCTCGGTTGGCCCATCATGTCTTGCTCATGAATTGGGCTTGGTGATCCGTTTGGACCCAAACCTCTCCGGGCTCACCAACCGAGACCCATTTGGGTTGCTAGATTTCGGCCCACTACAATATACGCACAAGATATTTGTTGTTTCACTTCGACGGACATATTCCAACATTTTTTGTGTGTGTATTAAGTAATGAAAATGAAAACCTAAATAAAGAAATTGCATCATCAAATTCCAAGAATTTTGTTTTCCATTTGAATTGCACCAAGTTTTTTATGTTATTTAGATGATCATACAACAACTAAATAAATTGATGACCAAAGCAAAAAACAAACAGAATTCAGCCTCAGGACCCAAATAGATTGATGACCCAAATATGATTGCATTTTTTTTGTTTAGGAGCCGTTGTTTCTGTTGACGAGCAGCCCCAAATGAGGAGGGCTGCCAGGATGGATTGGTCCAGATGGCCCAGAAGGAGGGGTCCCCGTCTTAGGGAGCTTTCCAAAATGCATCCTCCCGTTCAAACCCAATGGTCTGGGTGGGCGGGATGGCCCTCTTGGAGGTATCGGAGTGCCCTTAATAAGCTTTCGGAAATGCATCCTTCCCAACAAGTTGAATCCTGTGGGTGGGCGGAAATTCTGTTTGTTGTACAGCCCCGATGAAGTAACGAGAGCATTCTCGGGTAGCTTCCCCCATGGCAGTCTCCTTTCGGACCTTTCGGCCGCTACAAAAGCCGCGGCAAAGCCCAAATCTAGTACAAGTAAAAGGGTCATTGCAACAGTTAGCAACCCAGCCGTCGCCATTTTTTCCCGCTTCGTTTCAATTTGATTTCAGTGATTGTATAGCACGCTGCATACGAAGCTAAGATCACCGCCCTTTATATACTACTAAGTAATGACCTTTATAAGACACAAATCTGGAAATTTTTTACGTGAGGAGCGTATCCATTAAATTTTTAACCTTAAAGATTTGGATTCTGTTTAATTTTAGAGCCCCAGTAAAGTTTATACTATAAAGATTTGGATTTTGTTTAATTTCAGAGCCCCATTAAAGTTTCTACTATAAAGAGTTGGATTCTGTTTAATTTTAGTTGGCTCTGTATGGTATGTTGAGAGCAATGAATTAGGAAAGCCATTTACTCAAGCGATGTGACGCCCCTGCGCTCCCCATTCAACACTTGGTTCATCGGACCAAGCGGGTGTTGAGCACCCGGGTGCTTTGCACCCCGTCGTCCGATCGTGTTTTTGGACAGTCCGATGCGTTCGGCAATTTTAATTTAATTTAGATTTATTTTTACCGGTAAAAAATCAAAACACATCCAGACCGTCCAAAACACGATCGGACGGTCGAGGGGTGCAAAGCACCCAGGTGCATAGCAACCCCCGCCCTCGGCCGGGATCCGGTTCATCCTTGTGAAATCAATTATTAATTCAAGAAATCAAGTCAAAGTATATTGGAGCATCTCCAACCAATCTTCAAAACTCCAAAATGAAGAATGGAAGTTACATATTAACAGGAGATTTTATTTATAATTTATGCCCCATTTTCTTGAATAAGTTGTACTTTTTGGAGGGATTCATCCTCCTTTTTGTCACTTCCATTATTCAGATTTACTTTAGTTCTTCATTGTTTTGGTTTTTCAAATATGAAGAACCAAAGTAAATTTGAAGAACCAAATCTCTAAAAAAGAGGAAGGGTCTGACGCAGCGGAATTCACGAGAAACTAGTTGCGTACTAGTTCAAACGATAATAGGTCTCGAATCCACGAGTGTTCTTGAATCCACAAGAAAAAGAGAGACAATTCTCAAAGTTTGTTTATTAATTGGAAGATGATTCATGCCATAGGCTTACATCCTTATTTATACTAGTAGTAGGCCTAGCTAATAAGGTAATGCTTGGCTACCAAGAATATAACTTGGAGTAGGGACCAAGCAAAACAGAATAAGGAAACAAAAACAAGGAAATAAAAGTCTAGAGAACTAGAAAATAGGAAGCTAAAATTGTGCTAAACAGGCAGCACAAATAAGATCTTCTAATAATAATCCTAAATAAAAATTGTTACCAAAATAATGCTTCCATAAATGACAGGGGTGTATATATTGTCCTACATCAGGGTCTATCCAAAAAGTATAACTTTTTGAGAAAAATGGGGCATAAATTATAAAATCTGCCTTTAATGTGTCACATTCATTCTTCACTTTGGATGGTAGAATTGGCAACTGTGGCATGATTAGTGGCAGATCCAGAAATCCTACACAGAGGGTTCATCTTTCAAGCATAATTTTGAAAAAAAAAATCACAGTCCAATATAACAATAAAACAAGAAGATAAAATGTTTACAGATTCTTCATTAAGCAAAAAAAAAAGTTCAAATCTCATCCAACAACTTTTTTCATTTTAATCATCTACAAATCTCTTTAACTATGCATTATTCCAATGCTATCATAGGTGTAATTTTTCTTTTAGTCCTGTAAAAAATCCGAGCCGACACCGAGTTGCTTAAGCAAATATGGACTGTTGCCGACCGAAGAGATGCAATTTCCTGCCTTTTTAACAGTTGCATTTATTGGGAAAGAATTCAAATGTCAAATAGGCTTCCTTAAGAAAAAAACCACGACAAATCAATATTCATGAAATTGATATTCAACGGCACGACAAATTTACACGTGATAATTTACATGCTGGCTTCGAGAACATCATTGTTCAGGATAAATTTATAAACATGTAAATATATATATATATATTTTTTGCCATTCGATATACCAAATCAGACTTCAAACACTGGAAGTGATACATACAGATCTGCATATGTACACAACGACACTCCAATATACAAGCTTTTATTTTTATTTTTCTTTTTCTTTACACTTTATAGCATGTAATGGAGACAGTGAGGAAAAGGGAGAGGGAGCGTCACCAGAGAACAAGTCGCCAGAGGTGGAGCCGTGGAGGCGATGTTCTACTCCACGATCAACGATGAAGATGGCAGCGTAGGCGATCTCGATCCTTAAATGTAGAGAGACAGAAAGAGAGGGGGAAAGAGAGAGTGGGTGATGATGTTGCTATTCTGGCATGGCCGAATGGCCGATCGAGAGAGAGAATGAGTTTATGGGCTGATTTGGGGGTGGCGGTGGGATTTAGGGGAAATCAAATTGATGCATCTCTGGTATTTAGGCAGCTCCTCCTGCTCCGAGTTCTCCATAGTACTCCTCCTGTTCATCGCGATAATCTAGCATAATACGTCAGAGTTGCAAAGAAATATTGTAGTATTATGCTAGGGTTTCACAAGTGCAAGACCGTAAGTGGGGTCGCCCAGTAGATAGTTCTACCCAAACCTTAAACTAGCAATTCTAGAACAATATAGTAGGTGGCAGAATATCCTTGGAAATCATTTATTGAAAACAGTAATTTCATGCGTGTCCAGATATCAGTGTCAAATCAATTCAGAGTGCAGCGTAATAAAATCAGTATCTCGTATCATTTTCAGAATCAGAGCGCAGTGTCGGTATCTCATATCTGTTTCTCATATCAGCATTCTTCTTCAAATTTCACCCATGTCAACATCTCCCATCACTCGAAAGTTATTGGCCCGTTCTACTTATCCTTTCTAACAGTCACCAACTTTTTCGCTAGAAGTCTCAGCTGTCTTATATCACTGAACTTAACCAGTCTGTTTATAAGGTCCGTTCACTCTGCGTCTCACATGACATAGCCCCGACTGTCTTATATAACTGAACTTAATCAATCTGTTTATAAGGTCCGCCCACTACATGTTGTCCCGCTGAGTCCTAACCACCAAGTTCTCCCCACGGAACTGGAGCGGCACTCAAACGACACTACCATATCAATCGTTCACCACATCATCATTTCATTTTCATTCTCACCTTTGTTTCTCGTCGTGAAATCAATCGTTCCTTTTTCCTGAAAAACGTGTTGTGTGGTGTCGTCTCGTGAATCGTGCACATGCCATGAATCTCGTAAAAATCTTTTGTATGCAAATCGTTTCTCAAAAACCATGTCACTTTAAGTCAAAATCTCCTTTCTCATAAATGTTTTACTTTAAGTCAAAACTTCTTTTTAGCGACCTTCTCTTGACAATAGAATAACCAGGACAGTCCCAGATTGGATGGCTGGACGAATCCAGTTAGAATCACCATTCCTCTCTTAGTCTGCGCGAAACTTGACTTTTTGACAGACTATCAGGGGTGTTAGCCTTGGGTCATTCCACAGCCTCAATCAAGTCAAACTATTTGTACAGTATCTTTTAGAAAATTTTCGTATCTTTCGAAAAGCTTTTTCGTTCTGAAAATTAGTCGGGCATTATAACGGCGTGATTTCGAGAAGTCAATTTTTATTCGGTCATTATAATTGCGTATTTTCAAAAGTCAATCTCAAATCGTGCATTATAATGACTGTGTGTTTTTAAAGAGTAATCTTCCATATTATCGTTAATTATCCACCAAAATCTAGACTAGTCATTTCTAATCACGTTTAAGCATTATAACGACATAATTTAAAAGTAAATACCAAATACTAATCTAGGGTTAGGATAAGTATCTACCTTAATCCGGGGTTAGTTGGAGCCGATTAGCTTGGTTGATTCCAGCTGCGTAACAACTACGTGACTTTTGCTCGAACTTCCTTCCTCCTAACTTTTCTACTACTTTAGGATCGTAGGGTGGTTGAAGTGGTGGAGGGTGGTGGTTGGAGGTTGAGTTTCATGAAGAACGCATGGTTTTTCTAAAGAACACATGAATACTACAAAGGTGGTATGTGTGGAGGTTTTGGTGTGAATTTCCAATTGGGGAAAGCTTCCTATTTATAGGCAAAAATTCAAGGCCACCCCCTCTCTCTCTCCATATGTGTCCAAAAAACTTTCCATTAGAGGAAATGAATAAGAATCTTAGGTAGGTTAGGCTTAGTCTTCTAGGTTTTCAAGTTTTTGTCTCTAGGAAATTTCTAGGAAGCTCACAATTGGTGACTTAAAGTGTTCTAGTAAAGTTGGTTTGCGCATGGCCACCTTGGTGTGGGGAGTTTTGCGTACTAGTTATACACATATAACTAGTCATGGGATGTTATAACTATATATACATATTTATGCATATTTATAGCTATAAACACATAGGTAGGCTAGGTTACTATTTAAGAATATAAGAATATATTCCCCCATTTATTAGGGAATATATTCCCTATTTATGAGAGGAAAAATACCCCTTAAAGTTGGTTTTATGTGCTAAAAATACAAACTATTCTAATACAAAAATGTATATAAGGATACTAACTTTAGGGAGACAAATGGGTGTGTTAAAAAATCCCTAGGTAGTCTTCCTAATAAGTGGGAGGATTCCAAATGTACAAAATTTAGGAATTTATAAAAATCCCGGTGCCAAATTGTGCATGGAAGCACATATGTAAACTTGGATGGAAAGGGAAACAATTTCCCTCTCTCTCCTCCCTCTCCCAACTGGCCTCTCTCTCTCTCACACAAAAATCCAAAAATAATGGAAGCAAAGGTAGTGCATTGTTGGTAAAAATTGAGTATATTGGTCAAATTTGGCCAAAATGGCATATATTCCATTTTAGGTAATTAATAGGTATGTACTTACTTTAAGGAGACAAGATATGGGGTAGAAAAGTTGTAGGGTTTCTCGGACGCGAAACGGTGTAGTACTCGGCATGCACGTGTTGACTTACGGCGCGGAAAAATAATTCATACCACTATGTCACGTCATTTTTTCTACTTTTAGTTGTTTGTCAATATGCTTTTTGTTAGTTAGACATTTTTTTTACGGCAAAAGTAATCGTGTAGAGAGGACACTGATTTTTACAGCAAAGATAATCACTTTCATTTTTTTATACTGATTTATGCTTCCGTGTAAAAGTTTAATTTGTTGATCGATGCAACAAGAAAATATATGGATAAAAAAACTGGAAAAGTTAGATGCATTTTGTTTATGAGAGCAAAGTCAGATGCTTTGCTGATCTGTTTAGTTTTGGGGCCAATAAAAAACAAGAATCCTTTAACAAAACCCTTATCTCATTGATGCTTAATAGTGATTACATTAAGATTATTATTTTTTATATATTGTAGTGGGCCGAAAACTAGCAGCTTTAATGCAGCTCAGTGGACGAGCCCAGGAGAATCAAGGCCCAAACGGGTCTCCAAGCCAGCTAAGGAACAAAATGCTATGGGTCGACCGAGACAGGCCCATCCGAGACAAACCGGTATCTCAGCCGGGATGAACTATGAACCGGACGAGTCATCCAAGACAGATCGTATCCGAGATGGCTCGGAAATGTGATATGAGATATCGATGACGTCCTTTGTGACGCCACCCGAGGCGGTTAGCGCTCATAACAAACTTGGGAAGGCACATGTGCATGCTACAACTGTCCCTACGTCAGCATGACGGTACCCGAAGCGGTTACGCTACGTGCCCAATTGTGATTGAAGGACGCGTGCATGCAATGATTACAGATCTGGCTCATGAGGCTCGGTTACGTCATCTAAGCCAGAATGACTGATTTTCCCTTGTACTTGGGGAGCCTATATAAACGAAGCGAAGGAGACCTAAAGAGGTACACACAACTTCCTCTCTCAACTAACACATTTCCTCTGGTACTTCCTTCTCCGATCACTTACTAGATTGTCAGAGTGCCTTCCCTGGCCACACTCTAGCCAGGTTGGGTGCTAACCGCATGTGCTACGTGTGCAGGTGTGTCTTGAGGATTCGCTCATTTCTCACTTGGGTCAAGAGACGTTCAAGAGGTCCATCTAGAAATCAGGACACCACAATTGGCGACTCTGCTGGGGAAACTCAACCCAGAATCTCCGGTGTTCCTCCCTAGATCCAACTCTTTCCACCTTTCTCTCCTAAATCTCTTTACTCATAATGGACGGCGAGCCAACTCACCCACCAAACCCCATTGACCCACTCCACCCATGCTCCTCTAGAGACCCCAAAACGACTCCTCACATCTCTGTCTCCCTCCCTCCGGGTCACATCGGACTCACCCCGAGTCCAGATTCATAGCAACTCACCATCCAGCAACTCACGCACCACCTGGAAGAACGAGATGCCGAGATGGCGGCAATGAGAGCTCAGATTGCCAAGCTAACCGAGACGGTTAAGAAGAAGGCATCAGTGGAGGCTTCTGCAACGTCTCACAGAGTCGTATCTGCCTAGCGGCACTCTGCTAAGGATCGCCTCAGCCACCCTAAAGATGAGAGGGCCCACAACAAGGCTCTTGTGCTTCGACACGGGAACCCGTCGACTGGGCACCTCTCAAGGGGTAACCGCGGCGATTCATCTCGACACTGTTCCTCTCAGATCTCAGAATTGAGTGCTTGCTCTCCGTACTCCCAATTTTTCGCAACTCATGAGACGGTTTACTACTACGAGGACGGTCAGTACAAACCGATCTAATCCTAAGGAGGCAGCTCGGCCCGAGCACTCTACAGACAGGAGGCGTCACAAGACCCCTCCTCTGCAAACGAAGTCTGGTGATCTCCGAGAAAGGTTGGAGATCCTAAAGAAAACCCCTCCCTAGGATGCAAACCTTACCGTCATCCAAGATGGAGGTACGGGAAAGCGGCATGCCTACCGCACCAAGGATAAAGCTCACCATGACGACGCTGGGGGGAAGAGGAAGGAGAAAGAGCACCGAGAACGGTCTCACCACCGAGACGAAAAAATGGCGCGTCACCATGAGTGTCGCCATGATGAACATCACCACCCTTCAACCGAGAAGCGTTCCCGTACCAGCGACGAATTTGCTATACCATCCCTTCCCCCCTTGCCGTTTTTACCTCATTTGCTGAGCGTGGACGAGCGCCTGAAGCAGCTGGCCAAATCTCTATTCACAAAAGAGATCGCGTCGGTTACACTGTCAGCTGGATTCACGCTCCCGAAGTTCAACCGCTACAACGCTCTTACCGACGCATACCACCATCTCATTTACGACAGGAAAATCATCAAGCTCTACACCTCGGATCAGGCTGTTATGTGCAAGGTATTTCCCACGAGCCTAGGGACTCTCGGATCCCTCTGGTTCAATAAGTTGGAGGAAGGCTCTATTGGAAGTTACGAGGCTCTGGAAAGAGCATTTTTATCTCGGTTCGTGACAAGTAACGTACAAAAGAAGGAGGTAGACTCCCTTCTCGGGCTGAGGAAGCGCCTGGACGAGACTCTGCGCCAGTACGCTGCCAGGTACTGGGAGATGTTTCACCAAGTCTAGGGCTGCAATCAGACTTTTGCTGCAACCCAATTCAAGCACGGTTTGGAGAGCAAGAGTCCAGTCTTTACAGATCTGATGCTACACCCACCAAAGAACATGGATGACTTGATGGAACGGATCAACAAGTATATCGAGTTGGAAGAGCTCTTAACCGAAAGAGATGCACCGACTTCCAACTCCACTGTTCCAAAGGTTATCCATGTCTCATGTAATCAGAAGAAGGCGGTAAACACTATTAAGACAGCAGCAAAGAAACCTCCGAAGGTGAGCGACTTCGTAGCAGAGCGTACGGTTTTTACCGAGCCAATTTATATGCTCCTACGGAAGATTGAGAACGAAGGGTTCTTTCGATGGCCAGATCACAAGATGGGAACACATGACAAAACTAAGGACAAGAAGGTCTACTGCACTTACCACCGAGAGCAAGGCCACTACACCACTGTTTGCAAGCCGTTCAAACCATATCTAGAGACTCTCGTCTCGGCTGGAAACCTGGACACCTACATTGACCAGGAAAAGACCTTGGCTCAGGCCCAGAGCCAAGGGACAACTGCGGCCGAAGGTAACCAGGAGGATATGGTGATCATGCACGTGATTCATGGTCCGGTGACAAGAATGATGGAGTCTCGGATCTTGAAAGAAATTGACCAAGCCACGGCGGCGTTGGAAGTGCTCTCGGTGAAGCAACAACCGAAGCGAAAGTTCCCAACCAAGGGCTCTCAGTGGACGATTACGTTCACCAAGAAGGATCTAGAGGGTGTTCAATTCCCTCACAATGATGCTCTCGTCATCACGCTCAAGGTGGGAAAGGCCAAAGTGGAACGGATCTTGGTGGACCAAGAAAGTGCTGCTGAGGTAATGTACTACTCGCTTTTTAAATGATTTCGATTCACCTCTAAGGACCTCAAGCCTGCCGAGGTCCCACTCGTCTGCTTCAGCGGTACTCCTGTGTATCCGCTCGGTACAATCACCCTCCCTGTTATTGCTGGTTCTGTAATGCAACAAGTTGAGTTCATAGTCGTGAACTCCCTGAGCCCTTACAACATTATTCTCGGTAGAAATTGGCTTCATGCCATGAAGGTTGTGGCATCTACGTACCACCAGGTGCTACGGTTTATTGGGGCAGCAGGGAAGCAAGAAGATATCCGAGGTGATCAAATTGCCTCGAAGAAGTGCTACATTTCCACCGTAGGGAGGAAAGAAAAGAAGAAACCAAAGCAGGTACAGTGGGTGGAGGTGCCTGATGCACTAGTTTTGGAGGATGTCGGTAGACCCGCCGAGGCAAAATCTGTGGAAGACCTCGTCACGGTGCCAATCAATGAGGACGGAAGCCGTTTCTTCCAAGACAGAGAGGGAGGAGATGGTGACTTTTCTCAAAGCAAACATTGAGGTGTTTGCCTGGACGCCATACGAGATGCCCTGGGTCGATCCGAGCTTCATCAAGCACCAGCTCAAAATAGATCCATTGAAGCACCCGGTAATTCAAAAATCGAGGAGGTCATCCGTAATCCATGTTGAGGCAGTTGAATCCGAGGTCGATAAGCTCTTGGAGGCTCAAGTAATTCAGGAAGTTTAGTACCCTACTTGGCTGGCTAATACGGTGGTAATCCCGAAGAAAACAGAAAGCTAAGGGTCTGCGTGAACTACATGAACCTCAATGATGCCTGTCCAAAGGACTGTTTCCTAGTACCTCAGATAGACCAACTCGTGGACGCCATGGCAGACCATGCTTGGCTAAGCTTTATGGACGCATACAGGGGGTACCACCAAATTTTCATGGATAAGGAAGATATGGAGAAAACGGCTTTTATCGCTCCCTGAGGCCTCTACTGCTACCGCGTCATGCCCTTCAGACTGAAGAACATCGGGGCCACCTTCCAATGGATGGTGTCTCGGATGTTCAAAGATCAGCTCGGGGACACCATGGAGGCCTACATCGATGACATGGTGATTAAAAGCATTCAAGAAGGAGACCACATTGCAGACCTCACCAAGATGTTCACGGTATTAAAGAAGCATGGTTTAAAACTCAACGCCGAGAAGTGCTCCTTCGGTGTCGGGTCAGGGAAATTCCTTGGACACTTGGTCACAAGAAGGGGGATTGAGGCTGATCCAAGTCAAGTCACAGCAATACAACAGCTCGTTTCCCTGAGTACGATTAAGGAAGTCCAGAGACTTATGGGGATGGCAGCGGCTCTCAACCGATTCATCAGCCGCTCGGCAGACGTATGTCATCCTCTTTTTCAATCAATCAAGAAGAGCAAGAGGAAGTTTCAATGGACCGAAGAATGTGAAAAGGCCTTACAACATTTAAAGACATATTTATCTGAACTGCCATTGCTGGAAACACCTCGGGAAAATGAGGACCTATTCATCTACCTTTCTGTCTCTCCACACGCTGTCAGTTCAGTGCTCGTCCGAGCAGAGGGCACCGAGCATCGACTGGTGTACTATGAAAGCAAGACCCTGACAGGAGCCGAGACAAGGTACCTGCCTCTTGAAAAGGTTCCTTTTGCTCTCGTCACTGCGTCTCGGAAGCTGCTCCCGTATTTCTAGGCTCACACGATCATTGTTCTAACCGAGTATCCACTAAAGGCTCTGTTCCGAAGGGCCAATCTCTCAACACGAGTCTCAAAGTGGGCTTGTGAGTTAGCCAACTTTGACATTCAGTATCGCCCGAGAACGGCCATTAAGACGCAGGTGCTAGCCGACTTCATCGCCGAGCTAACACCAGGAGCAGAAAAGCCAAAGGAAGACAAACCCAACCCAATCCCTCCCGAGTAATCCGTTGAAGACCCTGATGCCCCTGTGGCAATTGAGGACGTGACCGACCAAGTCTCAGATGAAAACTCAGCCACTCCCCCTATAGTTGACAACCAAACCAAGCACCCCCGCCTGTCTCGGAAGGAGAACTGAGTCAGTCCGTGGAAGAAGACCAAGCAACCGTGCCATTCTCTACTTGGCATATGTTTCACGGCAATGCTTGGAAATTGCATGTGGATGGAGCTTCAAACCAGTGAGGAGCCGGAGCAAGCATAGTCCTAATTTCCGCTGAGGGGGTCATTCACGAGAACGCAATCACAATTGATTTCCCGGCCTCCAACAACGAGGTCGGGTATGAAGCCCTGATCGCTGGCCTTCGGTTTGCCGAGGCAATGGACGTGAAGACCCTAATGGTTTACAGCAACTCTCAACTCGTTGGGAACCAGTTTAACGACAAATATGATGCAAAAGACAAAAGAATGGCCAAGTATCTAGGCTTGGCATGGAGCTTAACCGAGCCATTTGAGGAAATTGAAGTACATCAGGTGGGTCGAGAGCACAACGCCCACACTGAAGCACTCGCAGGGTTGGCCTCAGCATGAAAATCTTCTGAGCAACGTTCTATCTCTTTTGGAACAATCTCATCTCCAAGCTTTGATACACCTTGTGTCCAAATGCTGAACATCGAGCTCGGACCAAGCTGGATGGGCGAATTGGTATTTTATCTCCAAGATGACAAGCTACCCGAAGATCGAAGAGAAGCTCACAAGATCAGATGCAAGGCTGCAAATTACTGGCTTTCCCCAACTGGCTCTTTATATCGACGCTCTCGGGCAGGACCGTACCTTATGGTGGTCCATCAGAACTAGGTACACTCAATACTCCAGGAGCTCCACACTGGTAGCAGAGGCTGCCACTCGGGGGGACATTCCATTGCCCACCGAGCCATCACTCAGGGGTTTTGGTGGCCGAAGATGAAGGAAGATGCTGAAGACTTTGTTCGAAAATGCCATAAGTGCTAGTTGTTCAAGCCAATGATTCACCAGCCAGCCGAGGACCTCCAACCGATCACCAATCCATGGCCCTTTGCCCAATCATGCTTGGACATTGTTGGGGAGCTCCCACTTGCTCCAGGAGGATTTCGCTAACTTATAACTGCTACGAATTATTTTTCTAAGTGGGTGGAAGCCGAGCCTCTGGTTTTCATCACCGAGGCAAATGTGAAGAGTTTTCTATGGCAGAACATCATTTCTCGGTATGGGGTTCCATATGCGATCGTCTCGGACAATGGAAAGCAGTTTACTAGGAAACAAATGAAGGAGGTGTGTGACAAGCTCGGAGTATGCTTCTTCAACTCCACTTGTGACATCCCGACTTTTTCTGTTAAAAAAAAATAATAGTAATAATATTTCTGATACAGATAATATACTTTTCAACTTTATGTTTTAAAACTTCTTTTAAATGAAAAAAAAATATTATTAATTGTATACTACATTTATTTTGGAAATTTTCCTAAACTCAAATAACTTACTTTATTTTTATCCATATAATGTTGAGTTATTTTGAATGTGTAGATGTATACGTGTGAATATGTTGTACTTATCGGGCCGGTTAGTTTTAATGAGTCGGGTTAATACCTAAAATTTCCTAACGGGCCGATTAGTAAGAGTATTTGATTAGAGAGAGTCCATGATTAACTTTGGCAACTAGGGTTCTTTTTATTTTATGCACCGAGTTTGCGAGAGAGAGCTGCGGCAAGTGGAGAGAGGAGTAGTGTCATCTCAAGAGGTATAATCCCTCATTATTTTATAGTTTCTAGGGTCTATTACTTATAGAATTAATTGGTGTGTGTCTACATATGAAGGATTTGATTGGCTTTTGTGAGAGAGATGCGTGCATGCTTGTTGACTGTGTGTGTCGTGGTGTGCATGTGAAGAGGTCCAAAGCAAATGGTGGTCTTTTAATTGGGTAATGAAGGCCCTGTGTGTTAACATGTTAGCCGTCCATGGAGTTTAGTTTAGGAGTTTAGTTTAGGAGACCTCATACTAGCATTAATTGTTATTAGTTCTAGCACTATTTAAGTTAGCATTTTGTCATTATATTGATCTAAGTATACGGATCCTTTTTATTCAGACTAGCGCAAAGTATTCGAGCATCATTTTGGGGTCTATCGTTTCAATCGAGGTGAGTGGTTAAGCATGTGATCCCTTCATTTGGATTCCTCTCGAGCCTATCGATTCTTGACAGATTATTTTATTCGTTGTGATGGATAATCGCTATCTTATTCGTTGGACATTTATTGATGATTGACGTACCCTTTGGCATACAAGGTTAATTGAAATATTTGCAGTTGATTGGTTGATTTTAATTTCCTTATTGTCTATTTGTTGATCCCATAATATCTCCGGAATGTCGTTCGTTTGTGTTTGGGACCATGTATATTTTTGTGAAAGTCCAAGGGAAAGTCCCAGGCGCCATCCTGAGGTGACTTTGGCCACTAGGGAAAAGACTTGTGAAATACCCTGTGACTCTAGTGCTCAACGGATAGGGAAAAGACTTGTGAAATACCCTGTGACCCTATTCCGGATCGGCTTAGGGAAAAGACTCAGGCGCCATCCTGAGGTGACTCTAAGTTCGGTGTTGGATCCAACGGGCTAAGCCTTGAGAAAATAATTGGCAATTGGCAATTGGTTATTATTATTATGGTTCCCACATAGTTTGGTTGAGATTCCTATTTATTGTTGTTCGTCGTTCTGGTATTCTTGGACAGGTTGATTGGTATAAATTCTTATTTTTGTGATTCGCTTGTTTTTGTTATTCGTTAATCGGACATTCATCTCCTTGATACCACTTGATGAGCCACCAACCTTTGTTATTTGAAACCATTCCTTGCAGCCTCAATTATCTTTTGTTTAAACGTATGCCACATTGTACTTTTTACCCTTAGCATGCTTAACTATTCACTGAGCTGTGAGCTGACGGATTTATTCCGCATTCTTTTCAGGTTAGTTCGGGGAGCATCATAGTGGACTCTGAGACAGTGTCGGGACCCACTGTTTGGACCTCTAGGGCATTCGCATTATCATTTTCTTTTAGTTTTGTTAACAGCTTCCGCACTTTTGTTTCTTTAGAATTTTTGCTAATAAATTTGGAGTATGGAGAGTTTGAGATATTGTTCATTGGCTACAAAAATGTTGGCTTTGGTTTCCAATTTAATTTTATAATTCAGGATTCAGTTTAATTAATTTGGGTTGTGAAAAATTATCATTTTTATTTTTGTTTAGGCTTCGTGTTCCAAGAATTATCTCTTGGTTCACGGCCGGTCATGCTCCCGGATTTGGGGCGTGACACCACCCCTGTTTATCCTCAAGGTAACGGCCAAGCCGAGGCGTCTAACAAGACGGTCGCGACTGGACTCAAGAGAAGGCTAACTGCTAAACGAGGAAAATGGGTTGAAGAGTTGCCTCACACCCTTTGGGCTTTTAGGACTACACCGAGACGTTCAACTGGCCAAACCCCTATTCTCTTGCCTACGGCGTTGAAGCCATCATCCCTATTCAGAAGGGGTTGCCCACCATCCGTACCGAGTACTTCGATGAAACCACTAATGACACGGCCATAAGTCACGACTTAGACTTGGCCGAGGAAAAAAGAGACGCAGCTCGGGTGAAGTTAGCAGCTTATCAACATGATGTTGCTAAGGGCTACAACAAAACGGTTAGGTTGAGGCCATTTTGCCCAGATGATTTGGATCTCAAGAAGGTTACGGACAAGAATAAGAAGAAGAAGCTGATGGTCCCTAGGATTTTGGTGGGAAAGGAGCCTACCAGTTGAAGACATGGATGGGAAGCTCTTGGACAAGCCAATCTC